>VYYJ01002193.1:0-23223 GCA_021029165.1 Cyphoderus albinus | reverse complement strand
AATTTCTGAGGTTCGGAAAATTTAAAAAAATGTTATAGTGAAGTTGACCATGGAGACCTCCGATAGGGTGGTTTGTTACTCTTTTATAGTGACTAGTTCACACACAAAATCTCAGCCATTTCTAGCGGTTGCACCTGAGATAGTTCCCTCGTAAGTGGTTGTATATAAATGTACTTGGCTGTAACGTTTGAACATGTCAGAACTGAAATTAAAACCGAAACCGTCATATCAAATCCAGATCGTGCGAATAGATTTATTTTGCCAATATTTTATTTGGAAATTTTCACCATGAAACCGATCATTGTACTAGCCATCATTTCCTCCAGTTTGGCACTCTGCTGTGCAGAAGAACTCAGGATTGAAAACAAGTGCGGTCGCGACATTTATGTCAAAAGCCAAGGGGCCAACTCTGGTCCTTTCTCACTTGGAAATGGTCAGTCTAGAACCGTGTCAATTAACCGAGGCTCCAGTGCACGCGTTTGGGCACATATTGGCTGCGACGGAAGTGGAAACAATTGCGAAACTACCGAAGGATACGTCAGTTTGGCAGAGATGTTTTGGGACAACAATGGGATGACCTGGTATGATGTCAGTCAAGTCGACGGCTATAACTTACCCACAACAATGGATCCTTACAACACAGGTGTCGGGGGTAACTGCAACAGGGCTGAATGTCATTTCAATATCGACCAGAATTGTCCGGGAGGTGATAAAGTATGGAAAAATGGGAAAGCTGTGGCATGCAAAAACCCAAACAGAGATGCGGTCACTGAATATTAGCAAGCTATCAAGAGATCCTGTCCAAGAGTCTACTCCTGGTCGAAAGACGACCAGGATGGCATGAGAGCATGCAATGCTGGCAATAACGGCTTGGTTATCAGATTCTGTTAAAAGGGGAATATTAGTAATAAACGTATTAAATCTGGGGAGTTTTAAACAAACAGAAATTAATGTATACATACACTAAAAATAAAAGCATGTGAAAATATGCCTTCTCGATTCCCGATATAAGATAATTATGACAAATAAATAATTGGTTTACAAATAAAATAATTTGCTATTTTTAAATCTTAATATCTATGTATTTATTGCCGACATTTCTTCCAAAATATTTGTAATTTGTATGATATGGTTATTCATTTCATTATTAGTTAAATCCCTTATCATAACATAATTATGTTACATTACACGTTTTAAGGTCATAGTCATAAACCATAATATCTAGTAATACGATCCACAATAAATACTTTAATAATATTTTCAACTCTGGATAACCCGCCCACGAAATAAACGTAAAGATTCCGATCCGCGTTACTTCGACTTCACATACAAGTAGAACAATTAGAAGAATTAACAATTAATATGTTATTGTATTTAAAAGAAACTGTCAATGTCAGTTAAAGTAATACAGCTTTGTGATTGATACGCCAAAATCACAAACTACTTGAACGCAATAGAAGAAACAAAATTGTAACTAACTAAATGGAAACTACAATTTGCGGACGCGGTTTCGTTTCGATAACCATTTTTTTGCGATCAGATAAAGATAATGAATAATTCAGTCATTTATTGAGATGAAAACTGCAAGAAAAAAAGAAAGAAACTTTCTAAATCTTTGCTTTTTTAAATACAAATACTTTTAAAAGAAAAATTGAAAATCTTGTTGAAGCCTTACCTACTTATTGCTGACAGCTTAAATGCAATGTAAGAATTAAATTGATATTTTCAAATAAATACTGTAAGTGCGCAACAATAGGTTCCGTCGAGGAACGACCTATTGATACTTTCGGTGTAATTTACGTGTCTAAAGAAATACTTCAAGAAAGCTGCCGTTTCCTGTTTTGTTTCGTGATTTCATTGCGTCTGTCACAAATTGCAAATCATATCGAAGAATTGTCTGTCATCAGCAGTCAAGTAGCTTTCCAACGGGTTCACCATTGTGTGAAACTTAATATCTGGAGGTTCAACTGTGTAACTCTGCCACAGTTGGGGCCTTGACTCGTCATTATTATAAGTGCACATGTGCCTCTTCATATCACTATCTGAAGAAAAGTCCTGTGCGCATTGCTCGCACCTGAAAACGTCTGGTGGAGGCGGGGGAAGCATTTTATTTAGAGGAGTCAGTTGAGTCGTCGTGATTGCCGAAGTCGAAGTCACTGTTGTAGCTGAGTGTTCCATCGTTACATGTAACTTGAGACGGCGCTTTGTGGTGAAGGCCTGCGGGCACGATTGGCAAGTAAAAGTCTTATTCGGTTGCTTATAAGGAGAAGCCGTTTTTACGGGATCTGGAGATGCTATAGTTCCGACAACTTCAATTTTCTTCTTTTTCTTTGGAGGGCGCTTTCCACCGCTACTTTCTTTAAGATTTTTCGACCTAATGGGAGGCGGTGGTGGAGGAGGAGATACTTGTTGCACCTTGGACGTGTCAGGGGCTGGAGGTATTTGGTTTTGATGGTGAGCCTTTTTATGGGCACTTAAATTTGTCGGAGCAGTGTACGACTTGTTACAAAATTCGCAAATGTACAATTTCCCCAAGTGTCTTCTTTCGTGAACCCATAGGACGGCAGGGTAAGAAAATGACTCGTCGCAATGAGGGCATGGATATGGCCGCTCCTTCGTATGCGAGTTCATGTGAGACTCGAGTAGTTTAAATTGAGGAAAGTTTTTGCCACAGAAGACACACACGTTTTTGCCCCCGCTCCCAAGAGATCTTTGTCTTGTAGCTCCATTTGACATGCTGACAGGAGGAGGAGGCGGTAAACAATCTAACGATTTCTTTCTTCCAACGGTGGTGGCATTAATATTATTGTTCTTATCATTTCGTTCTTCGCTGCGAATGTTCTTTGCTTTCAACAAATTCACTTCTATTTCGGTTTGTGACAATCGGGTCAACAGCACAGTGCATTCTTTCAAAGGCCTATCCGGCAATTTTTCTTCTTTTTCTTCCTGCTGAATAGCCTCGACTTTTTGGTCCGTTGACAAAGATGCGATTTCAGTGTTTGTCACTGTCGCCGTCGCCGGGGTAGTCGGAGAGAGTATGTCAAAAAAGTTTACATTTTCCTCGAAAGCGGTGACCTCATCAAAGCTGATGAACGCACCTCCGGTCACACCAGATTCTTCCAATAAACTCAAAATATCATTTTGCAAAGGCTCGTCCTCCATTCTCTTCCAAATAAATATTTGACAAAAAGCTCAAAATCAGACTTCAATTCTTCAAGTCGGGCCAAAATGACTTTCCTTTGATTGCTACATGGTTATCTGGGAAAAATCATAAAACCCAATTGTATTTACACACACAAAACACATGAATATTTAAAGAGGCTTTGTTCTCTCAATTTAAGACTGCTATAAAGTTTACCTTTCCATGTAATGTGATTTTGTTTAACCATTACTAATTCATGTTCCATTTACCAGTCCGTTCGGAAATAATAAGAAAGACACTCCTGGAGAATCAATTTTGAAGAGAAAAATGGAGAAAGTTTTAAAGCACACAGCTGGCAAAAACATCGCAGATATGCATAGTAGTAAGTAATACTTTTATTTTCCACTTTTCTCTTTTTGCATAGTAATAGTGGCTATGTTGTGACTGTGGGATATTTAATAGGAGCAGTGGAGTGAAGTCAAGTAAAAAAATAGAAGTCCTCCTAAAAGTAGGTATCAGTCAGTCAATTCAAATATCAGGTCAGGTATACAAATGCAAACATGTCTGCATTGTAAGAGTTTGTGAGTTTTTCTGTATCACTTTTCGTTCTTTCCGTTCCTTCCCGTCCCATTATTATCAAGCGAGCAAAAGGCGAAGAAGGGTTATTATGTTATAATAATATTATGCTGCGGGGCAGGAAAAGCAAGTTTAAAATTCTAGGAGAGAGAGAGAGAAGATGCATTTGCTTGCAAAAGGTGTATTCCTACATATTCCTGCGTGTGGGATTTTACTTGATAATCTTGTACGTGTAGAAAATCCAAAATGTAAAAGTGGACACACGAGAATCTTGTTTGTGTTACTCGGGTTCGTTTTACACAAACTTATCAAAGTTTTACAAGAACAAGCGTGTCTGCATTCATTTCAATATATTTATCATCATGCATACAAAATGCTATGCCCAAGTTTCATTTTCAGCATGTTCACTTCTTCACTGTTTGCATTCTTAACCCTTTTCCCTTTTCACTCCTGTCACTCAAGTCAACTTGTGCTCAGCTTTTCTACACGCTTTGTGTTTCTTCTGTGCAAGTTTTAGTTCTTTGTAGCTCAAAGGCTATGACTATGCTATGCTGGTCACTTGTTTGGTTTCCTCTTCTTCACTTTGTATTTTCTCTTTTTTTAAGGTTAAGTCGAGTGAGGCGTCAAAGAAGAGCTCTTCTGCACACAATCTGAATTGTATGAGTCGCTAAACACATTTTGTCCTTCCTCCACAGCAAAAAAGAAAGCGAATGCCTGCTTCATGCATGCATGCTATTTCGCTTAAAGTATAGTCTGGTAAACTGTATAAGTGGAAAGGTATGAAAAACATTCATGGTTGAATTATGAGAACATAATGAGCAGGCAATTTACTCTGCACTATTTGCCAAATTAGACTATAATATAATTATGAGTCATTGGACACGGGGAATTGCAAATGAACTTTACAAAACATTGATATCCGACAAACGCTTTCACTATGAGAGGATATTTACGGATGAAAGTAAGAATGACATTAAATATCGACAGGAGAATTGAAATTGGAAGTTTTTTTTATTAACTTGATAAATGACTAAAAGTTTCTGGCTACAACCATTATATAGACCCATTAGTATCTATACTGAAATCATGCATGCATAAACTATAACAATAAATAATTAAATGTCACATTTAATTGAATGAATACTCTGGAAATACTTTATAAAAATGGACCTTCGTGGTGTTTGACTTAATTGGAACACATAAATCATGAGTCTCTTTCTTTTAATAATTAGTGTTTATACCATGTATGTATATAATGTACTTTACGAGATATTTGTACGAAAAATAGCAAAATATTCTGGATTCATACACTGTATACTTTTGGATGACTTACAGTAAGTAATTACAAATCACAATTAACGTTACAAATCATTTGCAAAAATAACTTGTCTTCGTCACTTAACAATCTGTCGATGGAGGTCGTTTGATTGTGGTTTACTCCTTGTTCTACAAACTTTTTCCACATTGGCGGTTGGGATTCCATTCTGATTTGATGATTAATATAGTCAGGATTACCGCGACATTTATGGCGATTCAGTTCCGTCGTCGTTTGAAATCTCCCTTTACAGTACAAGCAAGTATAAGGCTTATGATTCGGACCCTCCAGGTGAAGCCGCGTGACGTGCGAGTTTAGAGCAGTTTTGGTTGAGGAAGTTTTGAAACAAAACTGGCAGGTAAAAAGATTTCTCCGTTTTCTACAAGTCAAAGCCATCCTCTGTTTCAAAATGCTAGTCTTCAATTTCTTGAAGTAACTTGGTCGACTAAAGACAGATTGATTAGGCTGATATAGTCGTTTAGCAATTTTCTTTGTCACTTTTTGCAAATTGTTACGCTCTATGTTTATGTGAAACGAACGAGTATGCCGCTTCAAAGTTGACGAGTTATAGAAGGATTTTTTGCAATGTTTGCACCAGGGCAGAGTCTCAGACATTGCCCATTCTTTCGGATGATGTTTCTTAAGGTGACGATTGACGCACCTGATGTAAGAGTAGCTACCTTTGCAGAGTGGACATTTGTACGTTCCTTTCTTTTTCGACAAATATTCTTTCGATGTCTGCCATTTCTTAATAATTCCAGCTAAAGCTTTTTTGTCGTTGGGATAACTGCTCATTGTGTTATTGTTATCTTCCTCTAGCTTATTGATAATGTCCTGCTCAAATTTGACATCTCTTTTTAATTCATCTTCTTCAGGAAATGGTTCTTCTGGATGGGCTGACTTAAAATGGCGGCGATAATGAGAAGATGTGAGGTATGCTTTGTCGCAAAATATACACTGAAAAGGTCTCTGTTTCTTGCTCATGTGAATTCTAATGGTATGTAGCTTTAACTTGTAGTTAGTTGCAAATTGTTTCTGACAATAGCTGCAAAAGCCTAGCTTTTCTCCGTGCATACTAGCTTTGTGCTTACTTAGACATGAAGATGTCTTAAATCCTTCCCCGCATTGCTGACATTTGTAGTCTCTGAGCTCTGCCTGTGTCTTTTCATGGTATCGTAACGCCTTATTCTGTGAAAATCGTTTCTCCCAACCTTCTTCAGATATGGCTACTTCAGGGGGTAATTTCGCTATTCTAGTGTGGTGGGCGTGTTCTAAAATTTCCTTTTGTGATAAACGTGTCAGTGGTATAAAGCAGGGTTTTACGGAAACTATTTCCGGCTTCAGGTCATTATAAAATTCCGCTGTGTCCAAAACTCTGTCTTCCTCTTCTAAGGTTACTTCCACTTTTATTGACATATCCTCAAGAATGGGGGGAAGAAGACTTTCGTCATCCATCACCAACTCATGAATTTCATTTGATGGAAGCTGGTCAGTTCCGGGCGAGGGTGACATGATGGAAATGTTTGGAGCTACATCTTCCTGGTCGTCGTACTCGAATTGCTGCCATTCCTCTTCACTTGTCTCGCTGATCGTTTCGTCCGACTCTGATTCTGTTTCACCGCCAAAATTATAACAGTTGCGTCGACGCTTGGGTCGCTTTGAATTTGATTTAGTATGCGTTGACGTTTTGGTAAAACCGTTAGTTTGTACTGAAGCATTTGGTTTGGGCATAGAGTAAATTCGTGGGGGTCTAGGGCCGCTGCATTTATGATCATCTTGATCTGTCTTTGTGCAGAATAATTTTTTACACAGGCTGCATTGGAAAGGCTCTTGCTCATTTGTTAAGTGCACCTTTGACATATGCTTTCTGGCCGCTGACAGCAAGTTAAAGGTCTTTGAGCAATACTGACAAGCATAATTGTCAGGTATGTGAACTTTTATCTGATGCAATTTTAACGATTTCCGCGAACTGTAACTTCGGTCACATTCATTGCAGTTGTAACGTATCTTCTTCGTATGCGTTTCTTCGTGAACCTTGACATCGTGCCGATTTGTATAGACTTTATCACAGTGACTACATTTGTGGACATTTCCTAAATGCTTCTGGTGATGGTCCCACAACGAACTTCTGGTTTGGTATATCTTTGGACAGTATGAACAGTTAAACGGTTTCTCGCGAGTATGTGTGTTCATGTGATCCTCCAAACGATAATAATGCCTCTTCGGAAACCGCTTTCCACAAAATAGACAAATACAAACCCTACATTCTTCCTTTACGCTGCCCAATGTTCCCACAAAGCGGCCCGTAACTGAATCTCGAATTCTTTCATTTCCTTTGAATTCTCGAGCAACCGAGATGAAGGGGGCGTCGGCTATTTCACTTTTTACGTTCCCAACTAGTAAGTTAGTCTCTTCTGTCGTTTCCACTTTTGTTATAATATCCTTTAACACTTGCACCACCACCTCTGCCACCTCCAAATTGCTGATATAATTTCCGGGTTGAGCCATAGTGTCATACCTAGCATATTTCACGCACATAATTTAGTTAAGTCCACATAAACTTATTTACTTTTTTGCATATCAAAGAATAAATTTGACAAGGTCAGTTAGAAAAATGTCTTTACCCTTTCTCTGTTTATATCATTCATTGAATATTACTTCTTCACACTGCACCTCCACTCCGGGATGTTTTCTGAAACTATGAAGTAAATATTTCCAATTATCATTATTTAAACTATAGAAGAAAGATAAATACAGATAGATTATTACTATTATTAGCGAGATTGTTAACTGAAAAGTTCAAACCAGACTGTCTCACCTCACAGTAACGCCCACATTAAAGTACTGTCAATGTTTTATCCAGACTTTGTCTAGAACAGCTTCAAATCAAACAATTTCTGGCTATCGTCATTAGATCTTTAATATCCATTCAACGATAAGAAGAGCCCCAACGAACCGGTCAAAAGCCTTAGTACCTAAGGAATGAAAAAAGGAAGAAAAATATTTTAGAATATTTGAAGTGAAAGCTTGTATATAGCTTAATTATTTAGAAGATTAAGTTAGACTATCCCAAACATCCACCTTGCTTGTTGGATGGATCGCCTTCTTCTTTCAACTCCCCCACCTCCACGTCACACTTAAACCAAATTGTATAAACGCCTTACGCTGCATTAATAACCCATTAATTAGTCTACTGAAGGTAAATATGAACATTATATGATCACAAAACAAACCCCAACACTTTCGCAACCTAAAAGAAGAATGATGTATTGTAAATTGTAATTATGTAAACCTAAACCTTTCCTTTTAGCTTATTGCCGTCTCAATTCAATAACTCTACTTATGTAATAAAAATAAAATTGAATACAAAAAGGTAATTAAAAATTAAACTTACCAGCGAAGCAAGCACGGCAATCGGCAAAACTGGGCCAAACTATATTTAATTGATATTAAGCCATGATTATTTTCACATGTAAACGTGCTCATACTGCTGCTGCTGGCTCTTTAAATGTGTCTTAAAGAATGTTGACGGAAATGAACATGATAAACGAGAGGTTTACAGGCTCAGGTGAGCAAGTAAGAAGATACATGGTGTGTGGTATGGCTCAGTAGCTTTTAAACTTCAATTTCATTTCATATGATCAAACTCAATTCGCTTTACTCGGGTTCATTTCACTCCACGAGGAAAGTCAAGACACGTAATAAAAAATACATCACGAACAACAGATGAAAAGTTTGAAAAAATCAAACTCCTTTCCCTATCCTGCATGTACTAAAAAGGAGAAAAGTTGCGATCGTGCATTTCCCCCTGTGAACTGCGCTCAGGCTGAATTGATACTCGATAATTGGCAATTTAGCAAAATATTGGTTTCCCTTTGAATGATTGGGTACATTTAAAATTAATAAAAACCCTAGCACTTAAATTGTTACTTAATGAATCCTTTCCCATCCACGGCATCCACTTAATTAAATTAAATTGTTTATTTAATACAGTTGAATAATACAGTAACTCATTGCAAGATTATCAACCGTGAAGGAAATAAACATTGAATTAAAAATAGTCCATTTTCATAGTTCACTGTAAAAGCTCGGCTAATTAGGAAATGTCATCAGTGTTCCGAAACGTTCTTTACGAGTGTCTCCCTTGGAAAAGCGCAATATCTGGCGTCACAAAATGTGGACAATCTACGAAGAAAAGTATTCCTCTGGTTTTTACGCGAGCCTTCAACGCGGACTTTTTTGTTCAGGTGAGAGATGATTTTAAAAGTGACATGACATTAAATATTTAGTTTTCCTTTTCACTTTTACAACTGGTAAAAGCTCAGCCTCCAATGTTCCAGTCAAAGTTTCGTCAAGAAGTGAAGTGTCTTTTTCTGAACAGAGACAAGGTGAATCGATTGAAACGCTGAAGGCCCGTCTGCTCTACCAAAGCCGGAAACGTGGAATTGCTGAAAATGGACTGTTACTGAGCACGTTTGCGTCCAAGTTTCTGGATTCGATGACTGAGACCGAGTTGAAGGACTACGATAGACTCATCAATTTACCCTCTAACGACTGGGACATTTACTACTGGGCTACAGGGGTCAAGCCTATTCCCGGAGAGTTTGATAATGGAATTATGCACAAGTTCATTGAGCATGTTCGGAATGCGGATCGAGAAACTCGGATCCGTCAGCCGGATTTGTAAGAAGTTAAATAAGTATCTTCTTATGCCAATGCCCTTAGTCTACATAATTGAAACGATAAACTTTCTCAAGAAATTAAGTTATTTAATACACAGAAATCTTTATTCAATTCCTTTGTAAACTGTTTAGAACAACGTTTTCGCATGTGACATTATTAGAAATAAATTATAGTTGATGAATTGAAACGTAAATGATGCCAATGTGTTCAGAACGATGTTTTCGCTTTCAATTTCAAACCTTCACCCTTATGACCTTGGCAGGAGTCATTCTCCTAACAAGATTCAAGATTCTTTTCATTATTTAACAATTCATCCTGCAAAAGCGTCGCTGCATTCATTTCATTAGATTTTATTCCATGCATGACCTTCAGGTTTCTCACCTGATTGAACGAAAGGGCTTTATTCCTTTGGGTTCATCAACACTACCTTTTTCAGGGCCACTTACTCACATGTGTCCCTTTAGTTCAGCCAAAGCGAAGGATTCCACATCTCTCAGGTAATGGTAGTCTGGTAAAGTAAAGCAGTGACTGAATGATATTTAGTGAATCTGCGAGGAAAAATAAGATTCATTGTTGGGTTGGGATAATTCGTGTTCTTGAACTTCGCCATTGACCGCGGCTCTGCAATAACAATGCATTGACTGAATAAAGAATCATTTCATTTTCTTTGCTCAAACATCCAGCTCCAACGTGGAAAATCGGTTAGTTAGAAGTTGGAGGCGAGAGTTCTCACACGCGCAAAGTTTTCGTGATACATTTCTAAAAGTAGTTTCATTTGTCCAGTTTCTGTGCGTTTTCTAGTTTAATCTCACTTGATAAAAATCATAGTAAACGTAAAATTACATAAGAAGTTTCTCTTTTTAGAAGATCCTGACGCTTATCCAAGCTGTTTTTCTACGAAGTTATAGGTGAGTGAGTAATTCAGTAATTAAGCTAACAAGTTACGCTACACTGTAGCTTATCCAGTTTACTTATACATCCTCATTCTCATTGTCATTTTATTATTTTTGTATCGTATCACCCCAATTCAACTGACCACTACATCTAATGATAATGTTATCCAGTTCCTTCCAGGAGTCTTTTTTGGTTCCACTTCCATCTTTTTTTCCCAACCATCTTAATTGAAATGTCCTTATGCAAAACGAAAACACTAAAGCAAGCACGCAAGCAAACACATTAATTAATTTATAGAAAGAGTTTGATATTGTTTTCAAAAGCCTGCGAGGCTAGGGTGGTCATTAAAGATATTTTATAAATTAATGGAGTGGGCTATTTGTGTAATTATGAAAAACATTTAACATTTGACCTTATCTCCAACCCACCTGCGATGTATCTTACGTATAGTCATAATCATATAATACACGGAATGAGGAAAATTGTTACTCATCAAACACAAACATTCCGATAATAATCCTATTCATAATGGACTCATCTTGTTGTTAAAGAGTATCTTGTTACGTTTTGGCAGTCTGCATTTTCTTCTCGGATTACATTTCTGTGATAATCATGATACAGAATAGTGAATAGACTAGAGATATAATTAGCAAAATTATTTCTGCGTTTCATTTCCAGTTGAGTGCTTTGAGGTGAGAGCCGTGAGCATGAAACTGACATCTTTCGTAAGGGTTAAATTATGATGACCAGTGGCAAAAAATTTGGCAAAGTCAAATTTTATGTACACCTTCTCTTTCGGAGTTGAATGAGAAACATGAGAAACAAACATGAGGTTTCTTGAAATTCTGGAATATATTTTTACATTTCCGACTGAATTATCCCATACTTTTTAGATTCCATTGTTTTGCGTGCTGTCCTGCTGTCCGCTGTGAATTTTAATCCTTCTCCGCCTTCTACTACATCGACTTTGGTAATAATTGTTTACTTTAAAAGTAATAAAAATGGCTATTTTAAATAACCCGTCATTATAGAACAAAATCCTTAAAAACAAATTTTTCCACAGGAAAATAATTTTCTTTCAAAGTGAACTATATATCTAAATAGTAATTTCAATTTCAATAAGAAAGTTTTCAAGGTACATTTAACTAGACAATTGGTATTTAATAGTGTTTTAAATAAAAAATATTAGTTTATTATAGTTATTTCATTTCTCTTTTACTACCATATTAGAAGAAAGTTACAGGTAGCAATACTTTTGACAATTAACTTTGTATAGACATAATGGAGAAATAGAAACATTTGTGGTTCATTCTTGATTATTATCAACCTTGTTTGAAATATTTTTATTACCTAACATAATATTTGATTATCAATAATATTCACACGAAATCTAAACAAACACTTGAATTCTTAAATTAATTGCCTTCAATTCACATTGAAATGTTTACGTAAATGATTATAAAAAACTAAAATATCACATATCGACACAGATAAGCAATAAAGTCACGCTCATTGCCACATAGACTTTTAAACAGTGAGGCGTGGGCAGACTGATTTCAAGTATGTAAAATAAGTTCAGGTTTTTCTTGACTTTATTTCCTTCGTTATCGTTTCAAAGAATGTAAACCTTTGGAAGCGGATCACGCTTCAGATGAGAATTGAACGTCAAAAGATACACAACATTTTTGTAGTTTGAAAAATATGTAGCAATAATAATGGCCCAGTATAAGTATAATTTTACGCTGATTGCGGATGACGACTTTGTTACACGGTGCACACGCGGATTTTATACTATAATATCCTGTGAGCCAACAATGTTCTTGTTACTATATTATATTGTGCAGATTTTTTGTTCCTCTTAAAAACTGAAACAATCTGAATTTGAATTACATTACATAAAGCATTTTGTTCATATCTTACCAACTCTTCATGTTTTATAAATATTTATATCTTTCATTATATCGTTATACAACATGACCACCAGAAGAGAATTTTTCTTGCTGCAAAAGAAACTGAAAGAGTGGCTTTAGTTTGCAAAGAATCCTTCATTATCTTTTGTTGCTTTTGTTTTATCTTTGCATCAATTTAGTTTTATTGCATAACTCAAGTTTAACCAGAGCAGGCAAAACTTATACAAAAAGCACGCGCTGCAACAAAATATATTCCCATGAATTACCTTCAAAAACTAACTAACTAGCACCATACAGCAGCTTTATATAGTCAAATTAAATTATTTATAATTGTAATCAAGCTTTTGTCAATTATAGTTCAACTGTCAGTTAACTGTTTTGTATGTAAGCGTAAGCATAACTAAGTTAAACGAAAAGCGTCAAGTTAAGTTTAATTGACCGCTATCCTGATTAAAGTTAGCCTTATTTTAAATGAATTTCATTCGAAATACATAAAAGATTATAGAGGAAGTCATTTGAAAAATGCAGTAGAGGTCTGCTTTATTATCGTTGTTCTAATACTTTACTTTACTTTAGATAGTCCATGAGTTTCAGACTCGTTCAAATAACGCATTTTTTGGCACCCTTGTTCACTGATTTACTGATTTCAGTGCTGACTTATTTACTCAGTCGAACATTATGCAGTGGCACGAGATGCAGGCACGGTCTCACTTTGAAGGTTTTACAGTGATTTTAAATGTGGTACTTTTCCTCGCCATTTTTAAGTGCTTAAACAAAACATAGACCACGTGGCCATGATTCACTGTTTAGCGTTATTGTTATTATAATTATCATTATTGTAGTGTTAGCGTGGTGCACATTCAATTGTAAGTGTCGCGTAAGTTCATTGAATTGAAGGAGTTGAGTTTTGACTTGAGTTGGGCGTGGACAGTTTGGTCAAAACTGAGTTTTCATGTTAATGTGCTGGTGATGCAATAATTTAATTGTGAACGAACACTTTGTCCATTTTTTGCACATAAACTTTTAATACTTCTTATCTTAAGGTGTCCTATGCTTTAAAAAATTCTTATTGTGTCCCAGATTTTGAGAAAATTTTTAAATTTTCCATTACATATTCAAAAATTAAAACTAAGAATAATTTTGTGCTTGTGTTTGTGTCCATCAGTCCACCACATTTTGAGTCTGAAGGTTCAGAGGAACAAAAGAGGCACTTATAAATACTAGTAGTTAGAGTTAAAGTGTTCGAAGGAAACAATTCCAGCCTGAACAGTAAAAAACTGCGCGCTCGTATTAAACAATACCCGTAGAAGAATTCATAACTTATTCAGTTTATTAGTTACTTACAGTTGCTGATCCACAACATAATTCTTATCGCCTGTTTTAAGGCAGTATTAATGTTGGAGTAGGAAGGGTGGCACCCTTAATTGACTCAACTTTTTGTTAGTTTTTATCCGTTGTACTTGAACTATTGCTTTGGTGTAGTCAGAGACAGATCAGGTAAAAACGAGAAGCAAAGTTTTAAGCAGGCAGGCAAAAGATCGTTTGATAAAGGTTAATCGCAATTTTATTCTAATTAAGATACGATCAAGCAAAAATTATTGGGTGAGTCAGTCGGCGAGTGCTTTGCTCGTGTGATATTTGCTTCGCTGATTTTTAAGTCTGAACCTCCTTAAACTAATCATTTTATTTATGTATACACCTTAACTTGATCTATGCAGAATTGCAGTGCTTAATTGTCCAAATATTATAATTATATTTGCATTTTCATAGTAAGTTCTCCCAAGCATCCTTTACGTGTTTTACCTTCCGATTTCATTGTGTCGTTATTCGCTGTATGTGGTCAGTAGCTATCTACACAGGAATTCTGTGTTTCTTGATCGTGGCGTGATTGATTGAATTACATACCTAAAATCGTTTGGATAGTAGAGTGAATTAAAGTTCAACCTGACTCAATCAAGCCAGACTTGTTTTTTAACATTATCTGGAAGCTTAATTACATAAAGGAACTGCACGCACATTGATTTCCAGAAATTCATCTCATCCTGGGAAACTTGTCGGAATTCGCAGGAAATATGTACGTGAACGAACTACGTAGTGAATTATAGAAAGTGTTAAACAGTCTCGATTATCATAACCTAAACGATTTGGCTGACTGGTTTTGATAGCATACTCAATCCAGCAATAAGCTATTTATTCTGCATAATTCATTTGATGTTCAAATGTGCACCGGTGAACAAGATGATAATGAATGAGGATGTATAGTGTTCCGTTGATTAGTTAATTAATGATTAACGTGCGAATGTTACTAATTAAAGTGCCCGTAAATAGTTAACTAAACAGTTTTTGGAAAACCAGCGCGGTGAACTGTTCTCCTGTACAAAATGTGGTCAAAGAAGCCAACTTGTTGCATCCGCCTGCAAACCGGGTTGAAATTTTTTGCTTTGGTCGATCTGGTACGTCGATTTTTTACAATTTTAAACATATTTTTGATTTGTCAAATTACAAAGTAATTACTGACACTGTTACTGTAACTAAAATATTAACTGTTTTAGGTGGCGGCAGCGTTCTTGCTGGTTTGCAGCGTGGGAGGTTTTGTATATTACGAGGATTACTATCATGACGCAGTAAATTTTTTGAACAATCCACCATGGCAGTTAGACCTGTTCGTAAATCTCAGGCATGCGGATGGTAATTAATTATAATATATTGACAGTAGATCTTATAAAAATTGACAAACTTCTCAAATCACCCCAACTTTTATTATTTTTTCAGCAAGTACCGTCCGGGGTTTACTGGCGTTTTGTTTATTCTATTATTTGCAAAAGACTGTGCTAGGATTTATCCTCTTTTTTGCCTCACTCAAGGTAAAATTTGATTAAAACTTGTAAAATTTATTTCTCACATTTTTCACGTTTCACATTAATCCATATTGCACATTTATTTTTTAATTTGGTTTCAAAGGAGAGTAAATTTTTGATTCGACTATGGGTCCTTTACACCTTGGTCCTTCTGGTGATTCACGTGCTCGTGTATCTTTCACTTTTGTGTGTCGGGCTGATGGAACCCTGGTCGATCCCAGTTTACGTGGCTGCCTTCATCTTCAGGGAGTACGTGATGTGGTGCGCCTCCACCTATCTTCATAGACTTGTTTTTAGGTTGACTGACGAAGACGATGAGATTGCCTCCAGCAACGGGGACGATGACCATTACTCGTACAAACTGTAAACTTATGCTATTATCTAATTACTAAGTATTAACTAATTGCAATAAGAGAATAGTTGTAGAATTAAGTTTGTTGGACGTTTATGTAAATGTAAATAAAGTGGTAAAAAGGAAACTTTTTTGTTTTGTAACAGTAAAGAATAAGAAAAATGGAAGTAGTTGATTTTGTTTCAGGTTGTGAACTCCATTCACATTATGCCGGTGCTGATCATAGTCTACATAAAAACGACAAATTAAATTATATACAAACTGTGGTTAACATTTAAATCTGTCTAAAACGTTTTGATATTAATGACTAAGGCTTTATTACCCGAAGCTCGTTAGTCTCTTCGCTCCAGTCTAGTTTTGCAATGCGAGGAACAACTTCCAGAAACAGTTTTGTCACTTTACTCGCATTCTCACGGAAGGTCTTCAGAACTTGCTCAACTGATACCTGTTCGCCTGCATCCCTCCAGCAATCATAGTCAGTGGCCTGATTGAAAATAATTTTTAAAACCAAGATGCATTAACTCTGAGTTAAAAACTCAATGCAAATAGTTGTACAAACAAATGTTTTTCTGATACCATTGCCACTGCCGCGTACGGAATTCCAGCCTCTTTCGCCAAAACCACTTCCGGAACATTGGTCATGTTTGCCAAAGTCGCGCCAAAGCTCCGGTACATGTGGCTCTCTGCTTTGCTGGAGAATCTCGGTCCTTCAACTGCAAATAAAGTTTATATTCAATTAAGTATCCATCATAATAAAGATTAAATTAATTGCTTGATTAAATATTTGATTATAACTTACTAACGACTGCCGTTCCGGTGGGATGATGAGGAATGTTGAGATCCTTTGCGGTTTCGATAAGAACCTTTCTCAGACCCCTGCTGTAGGGCTCATGCATTGGAATATGGAGAATTCCTTTGGGTGCTCCAAGCGTAAGCCCTCCATCATAAAATGTTTGCTCCCTTTTCGTAGTTCTATCAATGAAACTATCCAGGAAGACAAGGTCACCCGGCTTGACCTCCTCTTGGAGTGAACCGGATGCGGTTGACACAATGATGTGAGTACAACCGGCTTCCTTCAGAGCCCAAATGTTCGCCCTGTAATTCACGTTACTCGGTGAAATATCGTGCTTCCGCCCATGACGCGCTAACAGGATACAATCGACCCCTTGAATGGTGCCGTGTATGAGGACGTCCGAAGGTTTCCCAAAAATTGTTCCTACAAGCTCTTCTCGCCGGTTTTCTAAAAGATCGGGGTTATCGAGACCAGAGCCTCCTATGATTCCTATCTTAACATTAGCCATTTTAAAAAGAAATGAAAGTAGAATTTAACTAATGGGGAATTAAAAATAAAAATAAAAGTTACAAAAGAAAGTAATATTTTTGGGATGTCAGCGGATATGAAGAAGTTGAAACTGGTAAAGAAACATTGGATATGTCTGGATGGAACGTGTAATAGTGTACAGAGAGGATAGCTTGTGTCAAGATAAAAGCGTGGCTGTAGGATGTGGCCACTCTGCACTGTACAGCTTGTTATGTTGCAACAGATTCTTGCTTCACGGATTACTTTTTTAGCATATAGCAATCTGTGGATTCCATTTTCCATGGCCCACCACGAGCTTGACATGTGACGGGAAAAGATAAAAGGTTTTGGTTATGCATGTGCTAAAAGCTCACAGTTTAGGCTTTAGGTTGAAGAGCCAGATTTTGGTAATGCAACTAAAGGCTAATATGGGGATATATGAAATTGTGAGAAAGTAAAGTGTCAAATTGTGTTTCATGCTCTTTATTTGTATAACTACACTTAAACCCTTAAGATGAAGATACATTTTTTGTTATCTTTGTCATTTATCCATGAAAATGATATGTGGAGGTGGAGACTGGTTGGGATTGGCATCACAGAAATAATGAGTTACATAATTACTCGTTTTCAGATGCGATAAATCCTAAATCATAAGCTCTTATTTCTACTTAGGGAAGTAAACGTATATGTAATATTGCATTCATACATTATTAAATTACATTAAGTTGTATATCTAATCCAGTCTAATCTACAATTTCAATGACAATCAATGAATTTCTAATGTACACATGTTATGCTATTATATATTTACTTAATATTATGCCAAGCTGCTTTAGCCGAAACGCCGAGGAAAATTGGGGTACCTCGGATTTCTCGGAAGGGTTCCCTTCCTGACAGAAAGAGTTGGAAACCCTGCTGCTCCCTTTTTTCCTCTCACAGACACAAACGTATCATCACGAGGTAAATGCTGCAGTCTAACATCACCCCAAACATTTTAAAAATTATTATCTCCATGATATTAATTATCTCATCAGTTCATTGAGCATTGAGCAACTTACTGAGCAGCAGTTTTATGTGGTCGTTTGGTGGCCAACGCCAAAATCCCAAACGCAGCTCGTTTCTTTCTCAGCCCGTAGATGCGGCGCCGTTCAGAATGCAACGTTTCTGAAGATTCTTTCCCTAGACCAGGGGCAGATTCGTCAGTCGGTGGCATCTCCCAATTTTCAAATGGGGATGTTTCCCTTGCCATGATTGTCCAATCCTCACCATCGTCCTGATCCTGATAGTTGTACACTGCTGTATCATCATCGTCATAGCTTATCAATGCGTCTGATACAAAAATTACGAATTATATAGTAATAGAATAAAAACTTAGAGAGTTCAATTTAATTAATTACCTCTATCTCCAAAGCCATTTTCGCAAGCTGCCCAATCGCAGCAATGAATAAGGAGAAGGGCCCACATGATAACAGCCTTTGGCGTGATAACTGCCGTCCTTCTTCTGGATAATCTCCTGCTTCCGAGGTACATTGTTTTATTCTTTGGATTTGCCCTCGTTTCCTTCTTCATTGCCTAGAAAGTCGGTAATTACAATTATTTTAGCTATGGAGCAGAGCTGTCTTTAAAGAACTGAACTGATTAAAGCCTTTTATACTAGCTTTTTATTTTATGGACACATTGAATTTCTCATACTTATGTGGACGCACGTCAGTCTTTTATTACCCTTTAGCTAGCCCTCCTCCACATCCACATCCATTTCCATAATTTGCACAAACAGCAAATTGGCACTGGTAAAATTATGAAAAATTGCACTTTGGTGTATACATTGGTCTAATTAGCTTCCATTTGGAATACCGCATGCTGTCCCCAAAGCCATTTGCTTGTAATTTGTAATTAGATACTATAAAAGGGCACACGGGTGAAATTACGAAAATTTGAGTGTAAAACCGGATCATACGTAAACTCCAGGCAGTGGAAGTTAAAAATTCACATGTGTAGAAAGTACCTTGTAATTATAAAATTGTCAGGTGGAAAATTATTGTCAATTTATTATTTTAACAAAATGTTGTATTGTACTGAAATAGTCATTATAGTCAGAGCCATCAAGTAAAATACAGAGTTATGTATGTTTATCATAATTAAGTGTTTTATTTTTTATTTTCGCATTGTTGCTGTTGTTGTTGCAAATACTGCAACGTTTCCTCCACTGTCGTCCCGGGTGGCATCGAGAATACCTCGAAACCTTCTTTGTCACAACATACCGAATTTTCCTTCTCTCGTCTAACCTTGATTGTGGGCTTGCCTCTGTATTTTTCAACGCGGTCACGTGGCATTCTTGAATAAAAGAAAATCATTTCCAATTAATGACTTTAAAGTTTTTAGTTTTTTTTTCTGAAAAGTTTCTTAGTTTTTAAATTACGTCTCCCAAAAGTCGGTATAGCTGCTTTTGTAGAGAGACTCGAGATCCATGTGATTGCAGGGATTCATGCACCGATGACCTTTTGACTTGGGCGGTGGCATCACTTCCGCTTTCTTACCTCCTTGGTCAGAGAAACTGGCCCGGTACAGGGAAACTCCTTTGGGGACACCATGATGCGTACAGTGCTCTTCATTGACAATGTCCACCATTTCCGGTGTCCAGAATTTGAAGTCTCGGTGGTACATGGAACGGTCATCAAACAAGCCACATGGACATTGCCTTGTGTATGGCTTCAGAGGATGTCCGTAAGGAGCTGGGAATCGTGGATCACACTTGTCTACATTAGGCTCACACCGGTAGGGCCCCCACTTGATGCCATTCGGATTTCCAGCGTTTGTCTTGGCGTTTTTAATCTGGTCGGGAGAGTAAGCCACGAAATTGACTCGGTTCGTTGTGTTGTCATTGAAGCCCACCACTGGAGGAATGTAACCTAGGTTTGGCTTGTAATTCTTGGAGACGCACTTCTTTTTCGCGTAGTAGTCGAATTTGTAGGTAGTGTCATCACGGAATGGAGCACACGGGTCGGTCTTGAGGTTATCTTGGTATTTAATTGGACATGTCACCACGATGGGCCAAGGGTCACGATCTCTCATTTCCACTGGAATGCGCTGGTCAACTTCGGGGTCGCAACAGGTGTACCAGATGTTGTTCAGTGTGGAAAAGGGAATGGCGTCGGGGCTTTTTATTTCGGGTGGGCAACCAGGATATGGGCGAATTTCATGAGGACGATAGAAATGCTTGTAGGTTGTACATTTCTGCAGAGGAGTTTCCGGTGGAACCCACTGGTCATTGTGGATCCAGTCTGGGTAGCATTCACGGTTAGCGCACTTCCGATTAAACTGTGAGCAAGTCTCTGTGGATCCATCCATTCTTCCTTCTCCACAGGTGAGAGTTGTTGGATTTATGATCGGAGGGGGGCGATTACCACACTTCCTGTAAAACTGCTGCTTTGACTCTGTATCTGTGGACACGTCGCCACAAAACTGGTCCATTGACCACATTCCACGTTCGATGATCTGCGCCTCTGGCGGACCAGTTGGAACAGGCTCTTTCATATCATAATCCATTCTGTAGGACGTCGCGCTCTCCAAGGGACATCCACAGGGATCGTAAGGCTCTGGTCGGTATCTTACGGGAGGACAGCCAACCGGTTTCTCAGTGAAGAAATGTTTGTAAGTGGTACAGTTTTCCATCGGCGGACACTCAGAGCTTCTTCCTTTGCAGACGTAGTCAATCTCAGGTGGATCGGGAAAGTTGATGAGGCAAGGACACTCTGGAGGACAGCAGTCGTCCACGTTGTTGTGCGACCACGGATATTGGTACACATGGTTGTACTGGGTCAACCCGCCCTTGTACAGTTCACCAACGCACAAGTCATCAGATTTCGGATTTTTAACTTGAGGTAACTTCCGACCTGTTATAGGATCCTCTGCACACTCACGAAGAACCTGGGGACAAAGAGGTTTCGGGATTCTATCCTTGCAAACGTCTTGACGAAGAACGCGCCATCGGTCTCGGAAGTAACCGGTGTACTTATTATCGACTGTGCAATTGGGATCGATGCGGGACACACGGGGATACCGATTGAACGCAAGAGGTGCCCGGTAGCACGCCTGCTTCCGGTTCATTAGATAAGGCTCAGAGGCCATATTTTTCTGAAAAAATTCACTGGGACTGGGGCAACCTGAGATTCCAATAGGATTAAAATGAAGGTTAGTGAAGAAGTAACAATGTTTAAATGTTGTGATTCACAACTTGTGAATCTTGAATGATTTTAATGCTGTAGGTTTCTGGTTTAATTTGACAAGAAATGGAACACTGAGCCAAGAACAGATTTATAGCTTTTATGTAATAGCAATAGCAACGACGTGGGTGGTCTTAATGAAAATACTCAAGGTCAATCACTTTTCTTTCGATTCTTTCCACTATGACTTGCTTTTGTTTATCATAAAGTTTTTATTTCAACAAACCACAAAACTAGAACATTTTTCTCTTAATAATTGATCATCATTAAGAATTAGTTCATGAAAACATTTAATTGTTGAGTAGAGCTGCAATTGTATAATTTATGCAAATCAAAGCTTCTTATTTTCATTTCATGTTTACAGAAGTCATTTAAAGACACTGCTGCTTAATGTTTGAAAATGAATGGTAGCAATGAAGAAAGTAATGTAGGTAGATTCAATGTTGTTGGTTAAGAATTTAGATTTTCACAAGTTTACTCGCACCAAAACCAAAGCACAGCTCTGGTTCCGGTGTAATAAATTCATTTTGACTGCTTCCGCTTAACATTCATACTAAAAATCGCAAAAGCCCAATGAGTTGGATGAAGAGACATAGGTATTTTTAAATCTACTCTAAAAAATAATTTAATTTTTATTGAGGGATCTCTGGCGAAAATATATACGTATGTAATAATGAGGGTTTGATGCGACCTACAATTTAAACTTAATTTATCTACAGAGTTACTCAGCTATTTGAAAATAATGAGTGTCCCTTCTTCTGCTAAAACATTTGTGATAGTTTATGATAATGATGATGTCTTGGTTGTTTTTCATTAAATATGCATTATTGTATAATTATGTAATTAATGTGCTTCTGAATGTGTTTCACTGTTTCTCATCTCTGTTTCGAGCTTTCTCTTTTACTTTGTCCCCTTCACTTGACACGAATCTGGAAGGGGCTTCCGGGAACATGAAAGTTCATGTATTTCAGCTGGAGCTTGTAAACGCCTGGAGTGAACGGTTTGTATCTCAGCGTTTGAGTACCATTCGCGTTATTCTTCAGGGTGATGTCTGCCTTGCTCGAGCCTTCAATGTGGTATTGCAGAGGAACTTTAATTAAACAACCATAAAACATCTGCATCACTTCCGCCAAAATAAAACGTGTAAAAATGGACATTAGTAACACAACGCTCTCTTCTACAAAATTATTGTCACAAAGAATAAGATAAAAATATCTTACGAGTGATGGCAGCTTCTCTAGCGTCAATAGTAATGTCGTTAAATTGTCCTTTGCGACCCTCCTTCATCCCGGCTCCGGTCACCTTCACCTTGGAAGTGTCGACGATAAACTCACCTTCCACCTTGGAACAGAACGGGCTCTTGATAAAAAACGGGAAAATTTGCTAATTACTGCCAAATCCTTGTGCAAGTTCTTATCAGTCACAGTGATTGTTATTGTTTAAGAGTAAGTCACTTTGAGTCACTCTTTCAACAAATTGTAATAAAAACATTATTAACTAACCCCATCGACGTGCTCCTCGTCAAACAGCACGCTGAAAGAGTAGTCACCCTCAATGGTGCATTTGTATGTGCAATTCATTATGGTGCAGCCTCCCTCCTTACTGGCAGTGAGCGTGACTTCCGGTTTTATTCCACCTGGGCCTTCTGCATCGACGAACAATTTTGAGACATTGAGCCCTCCCAGGTTGATTTTGAACTTGTTTGGCCAATCTTTGAAATTAAAAAAATTGAAACGATTCACTTTCACATATAGGTATTAAATGGATTGCCAGGTGAGTTAATTTATGCTGATAATCTATATTTCGTTGTTGAATAATGACGCCGAAAAAAAGAAATCGTTGACAACAGCAGATGGGTTAGGTTTTGTGTCAGTCTGTAAATATTATCATTTGAAAGTGAACACATCGTCACCAGCACATGAGTAGAAGTTGTTGTTTACTAGTGAAGTACAGTGAAGTAAGTCGGCTTT
>VYYJ01002192.1:0-23230 GCA_021029165.1 Cyphoderus albinus | reverse complement strand
CCAGTCAAGTGTAGTGTAACGTTAATAGTATCAAACCTATGATGCAATGAATAGCTAGATTTTAAAATATGGGTCTTGTAACATGGAAACAAGTAACGCTGTAACTCTTTTTTTGAATATCCAGAAAACAATCTATTTCCTCCTATCGTTCTACTTTTTCCTCTGGATGTTACTCTACCTCGGAGGCTCAATTTTTACACTTGTACGAGGGGTAAGGAAAAATCCATTCTTTCTGAGCATTGCTCCACTTTCACTTTAAGAATATTACTCAATATGCATTATAAAATTCAACTATTTTTTTATTACTTCCAGAGAGTCAGTTCTCCCATGACTCTCTCTCTGTACACACGACTTACACAAAGAATAGTCTCTCACATTCTCTTCTTCTGATATTGATTTTCTTTTCTTTTATTGGTGTCTTCTTGTGTTGGTTCCTATTTTATGTCTGCTCTCTCGTGGTCCACATCAGCAATCGCTGAGCGTCCTTCAACGACCTGGAAAGATCATCCTTTGCCTGCTTTTCACAATCCTAGCCATAATCACATCACTGTTGTGTATTCTGGATAGACTGTATCATTCCTGGATTTGGAGCTTTTTGAACGGTATCATTTTCCTCTATTGCGTCCAGGCGTCCGCAACGATAACCTCAATCGTTGCGATTTGTAGTTGTGTCTGTTCCATTGACTGGTGCTTCCCTTGTTCGAAATTTAAGTCTCTCAAACGAAAGTATAAATACGGTGGTAACGTCGGCAGCAGCAGTAGCAACGGCGGCAGCAGAGCATCCAGTGCCGTTGTCACATTTCTTTGTCGTCAGAGGGCAGGGAGCAGTAGCACTGTCAACTCAACACCTGCGCATCACCACAAGTCTACTACAGTGACTGTTTCCAGTGTCAACTATGCCGCACACAAAACTTCCATTACGGATATCGTCGACGAAGAAAACGCTACTATTTCGAAAGCAACAACCACTACTAGCACCGAAGATATTCTGATAAACGAAGATTTAACCCGTCCAGCAACTTCCTTCAATAACCCTTGCTACCTACTCGCTGTTTCCACCACTGATGAGAACGGAATTCCCACTTTAATTCTGGAAAAGGAAGGAGGAGAAACGGTGACTCAAGTTTAGAAGAATTTTTATTTCTCGAGGAGTCAAGAAAAACAGACGAAGTCTGAAAGTTTAAAAGAATAACAGAAAACACAGAAATTGCTCATTCAAATAACCTTGTTGATTAACTATTAATTATAGTATATCCTTCGTTGTGTAATTGCAACTGTAATTATTCAAGGTGTAGCTTAATTCTCTATAATTAATTTAAAAGAATCATGTATCCATAATTTTAATCAATGTGATTATTTTTTACAACTAATCGTTTACCACGATATGTGTATACAATACAATAAGTACGATTAAATGAAATAAATTCAATTTTTATTCTTTATTATTAACGCTATTACTTAAGTAAAAAATAAGTTACAGCGGACCTTGCTTGATATTTCACTGAAAAAGTAGATAAGTAGACAAACGTCAAAGCAGAAGTAGAAAATTGTCACTTCTCCAATGTAAAGGAAAACTTGCATAATGTGAACATAGAGACTAATAATGCTTTGTAGATTAAGTAGCTGTACAGGAAATAGTTGTAAGAGACTCTGATATTTAGTGTAATGATTTACAATGTAACAAAAACAAAAACAGGTCAGAAACTGTACAATAATTACAAAATATCGTTTATTGATTAAAAGCATGAAATTACCACTCATAATACTTAGCTTTATCATGAACCACGTAACGAAATCAAGCGGTTCTCCAGTAATGAGTTGTAACGTTTGTAGAGTGCTCTCGGCACAATTTTGATTTATGCGACATTGTGTACCCTACGTGAAAGAATTGAAATGTGAAGAAGGAGGGATGAAGATACTGCACTACACAGATTCAATTTGCCTACATAACGGTTTGCCAATGAGCAATCAAGATTTTTTATATAGCAATAAAAGCTGAACCTATATTACTATGCATAAACTACATTGAATGATAAACTAGGTTAGGATACAAAATGTATTACCCACGCCGTGTGTTTCCAGCTTGCGAGAATATTTATTCTACGTAGGAAATTAATTTAAAAAATTTCTGCAAGAAACTAGAATGAAAGCAAATGTGCCGCACTAAACACGTCGGTCGTCAGATTCAGAAAGCCTACGAAATTTTTTTATTACTGCATACATTGTATTAATGGATTTCTTCTTTTGGCAAGAACAAGAGAACAAATAAATAAAGATGTATAGCATAACGAATGCTGAAAAAATGAGTGTGTCGAAAACTGTGCATTTATTAATTGGACTGAGCATTACACGAGCCTGTACCTTTCAGGATAAGAGGTACCTAGCTGACGTACCACATTGTCATTAAGAGTCAAATTTCTGTTTTGGGCAAATTAATGTGCTCTGAGTTCTCTGGTTTGTTTCCTCAAATGTAAAGCTGCTCAATAGTTGGATCTGAATGTGGTGCTGTGCCAATTTCCATTTTATGCCTATTAAACATATCCAAACAGAAACAAGAAATGAAGTAACTGCGTATGGTACAAAAATTCATAAATCATTTCACCGCAGCGTAGTTCATTTTTGTAGCATG
Source organism: Cyphoderus albinus (assembly GCA_021029165.1). Lineage (NCBI taxonomy): Eukaryota > Metazoa > Arthropoda > Collembola > Entomobryomorpha > Paronellidae > Cyphoderus > Cyphoderus albinus. The sequence goes on along the minus strand of VYYJ01002192.1, from coordinate 20,601 downwards.
TAATAAACTCTAAATGTATAAATTCTGCAAGAATGACTTTCAGGTTTTCTCTGGGAGATCCTCTATTAAAAGGTAAAACGTAGAAAATTGAATGGAAAGGAATGACCATTTGCTGCTTCCTTCTTGTGGTTTTGGTGGTGACGGGTGATGAGGATAATAAATTTGTAGTTTGGATGGTCTTGAAAGAAACCTGACCCGAGTGCCAAATGTTGTTATTAAAATCGTGTCAGAAAATGAAAGGACCTTGGGAAGACTAGTTTATTAGTAACGACGAGGCGATAAGGTAATTTATACAGCCGCAATATTGCTTTTCTTTCGAGAACTTTGTTCTCTTCAACCGAGAAAGTGTAGTAACTTTTACTTGTAAAGACCCAATACTTACATGTATAATAGTTTAATTCTGGATGTATTCTAATTCAAATATTAGGTGAAAATTCGTCGCACTCAATCTTCTACGTGGTATGAGATATCGAAAGAAGGAAATGCTTTACAATTTGCAAGAGTTCACAGAGAGTGGCTAACGAAATTATTTGGCAAGGTACTCTAGAAGAGAGAGTAAAAGTGAAGCGAACAAACTGCTTCTCATACATAAATAGTATACAAATATGTGCGCAGACAATGGAGACCTTTGGGTATAATAATAGAAAGACAAAGCTACAAAGCGTGCCACTGATGATAATGATAATGATAATGACTGATGAAAAAGTGGTCCGTTTTATTGGAGAAAATGAACATACGGTTTACAACATGAAATCATAAAATCAGCACAAAACAAACATTAACCATTCTCTTCTACTCTACTTTCTTCCTGTCCAACTCCAGCCTTTTCTTCCTTCGTAAATATAAAATATGCAGCGAAACTATAAAACAGAGTGAGAATAAAGAAACTATGTATGTATATTACGTGGTGTCTACGTTGATAAATTTCCTCAGAAAATTCTCATTAATGGCGCAAGAAGGAATTCGGCAATAACCCACTTCGTTCGAATATTGAAAACAAAAATTTCTTAATCTTTGTACCTCAGCGTCTTTCTTCAAACATTTTTGTTGCATTAGTCATTTTATCCAGGGTATAATTGGATATTGCGAAAAATCAATTACCTCAAACGTACTTTGGTGTTTTAATCTAAAACTAAGTTGAATAGTTTGTACTATTTGCAACTTCTGTCATACCTATTTGATTCTTTTAGGTACACCATTGGATTGAAGTTATTCAGAACACTTTTTGGAATTGATGTAAACTTCGATGTGCTACAAATCTAACGGATTTATTTTCTTTTAAAACGGATTACAAGTTGTGGTTCCGATTCAGTCATGAGTAAATGACAAAAAAATTCAATTTACACCCAAAACTCAAAAGCCTAAGCAGCTTATCTTTGACAAATGGCATTAATATAAAACATGCAACGCTAGCAAAAACGATCACCCACATGGCAAGGCAATAGGCAAGCCCTGTGCAGATCTTGACTTGGATCTTTCAGGATGAAGTCCTTTAATGTAACTGACACACAGACAAGGCATATCATAGGAACGTGCGCTTCTAACTTCACTTGTCATGAGCCATTCTTCAAAGGCGACACTCTTGACAAAAGCGATCATTTACTTTAAGTCACGAGAGATTGCAGTACTTTTTCCTTGCTGGTTTCATTGACGCACTAAAGCACACAACTTACAGTTGTAACATACCGCTGTAAAGTTACAGTTTAGCCATAGCAGTAGAAAGCTCATTTAAGGCAACAGCAATGGTTCTCAAAGGAATCCCAGTCACGTCCGAGATCAGCTTCTTTTTATTACCAAAAGAACCTATCGTAAACTTACAACAAAACTACAAAGACGGAAAGAAAACGAAATCAGCCAAGTCACTCTGGTTCAAAAGGTCAGTCAATTTACTTTTCCAGGAAATTCCATTGAGATAGGAGATTTTGTATAGTAAAAGGTAAGACAGATATCCAAAGGGATTACTATAAATAAGGAGAAGAGAGAAAAGAGGCTGAACAATACACGAGGCTTTCACTTTACATCAATACTTACTTCTTTAGACAAAGGAAAGCCTACGGAAAAACAAAAGACTTGGAAATGCGTAGGAGTATTTAGTAAAAGAGATTTCCATTGAGGAAGAGGCACATTGAAATCTTGCCTAGCACACAATGACAACGACTATACAATATATGGCTTTATTTAAAGAACTAGGGAAGAGTTGACTCATTTTGTTTCGTACATGATATCTTTGCACAAGAGAACAGTGTATCAAGACTCCCGTTGTAATTTCAGCTCAACTGTCTTCTTCAACAAAGACGTTAAATTGTACGAGCTGCTTTATTTGAACAATAGCCTGTAAGACGAATAAATAAAAAGGCATAAATCTACTTGAAAATAACAACTTAACATAAAGCGTTTGACTTTTTTCACAAGCCCATCATTCCCAAAGGAATGAATGAAAAATTCTGCTTGTCAATAGAAAGCAAAACTTTTTTCATACTTGTTTGGCTTGGAATGTAATACCGCAGTTCATACACCTTGGACCAAGTTTGAAGGTGTACAAAAATAGAAAAGGCAAGGGAAATATGTTTTTACAATAATATTGAGAGAGTAGCGAGAGCAAGCTGGTGAGAGAAATCTCGTTTTATGTAATGTGTATTTATATCCACTATCACATCAGCTCGGGAAAATTGAAGAAACTTTTATCGTGTGAGAGAATGTATATTCCACACGGAGAAAACCAGCAGTCAGCGGACAAAGTAGAAAAGAGACATTTTCCAATCTTATAGAACCAAACATGGTACATTTGGTTTAATGCGGCGGAAGTAGAAAAATGCTGGAGGATGAGGATGGAGGTATGGACTGCTATAGGAGAACTACAGATTTAAAATCTATATGGATTCTTCGCAAACTCCTATCCGATTTTCCGATTCGTGGTGGGCACTCACTCCTCATGTCAGAACCGCTCAGCTTAACTACTAGTTCCCCACTAACGTTTGTGTAGGTATCCCATAAAGAAAACTTGTATCAACATTGTATGGAACAACTGGAACCTGCTTCAGACCAAAAGAATTTCTTTCTATAAGTAAAGTGGAAAAGCGGTCCATGTTACGCAAGAGAAAAGGATAGTGGAAGTGAGACCAAGAAGTCTCCACCAAAGTAGCATTATTTTCTGTATGATGTTTTTCCTCCATGTGTGAAACACTGGTGGACACCAATAAGAATTCAGCCATACCACGGGTCACTCTATCCGGGTATCGTACAACTACGAGGTTATTCCCAAAATTGTTGGCAGAATTTACTCAGGAATTCATGGTTAGCAACAAGGCAATTATTTTTATGCTTCATTCAAAAACTGCTGTATTGTCTCTTCTTATAATCTTTCACCTATGTATACCGAAAGCACTTTATGTGTGTTACGCAACTATAAATTAAGTCATCCAATGTTTTTGACACCTCAATTATCCATTGTTCCTGCACCTGACGCTAGAATTTTTCAACCTTCCAAACAGTTTGAACAACTGTCGGATAAATGTGCCTAAATACTTACATACATTATATAGCTTGGAATTTTCCATGGAAGGAAAACTGGAAAACCAGATCAATTCACCCCCGTGATATGTCAGGTTGCCACTTAGCTACTGTCTTACGGCTCAAAAGTAGCAGTGACTGTTTTTGCGGATGCCACGTACATAATCCTTAGAATAAACATTGAATTTTTTAGNCGGATGCCACGTACATAATCCTTAGAATAAACATTGAATTTTTTAGGACTTCTGGACAAAGCTTCGGTTCAGTAGATTCAGTAGGCCTGCGACACAGTTTTATACTGTTTAAACAAAGTATTTTCACTAGGTACACAATCTTTGTTGTATATAGAACCTAAAACTTTTCACATTCTAGAACGACATTTTCTATCTTTCTAGATTCTTTTTAAACCGTGGCATGAAGCAAAAGGATGTAGAAAGAGACAAAAGCTCTTTCCTGCTGCCATTACATATAATCTATACTCATATCTTGAAAATACAGTTTTTAAAACTTTTTTCTTGGAACAAGAAGGCCACAGTTTCATCATAAAGTTAAGCCAAGCTCGCATAATTTTATATTTGGGACGGCACGACACTGTCTTGGACCGAGAACAAAAAAGTAGGCCCGTTATTTCTGTATTAGTTTAAAGAGTAAAATGCAGAATATAGCACTAGAGACACTAAAAGAAATGAGTAAATGTATGCGACATAAATATCTCACAGATAACAAAAATACTCAAAAATGTCATGTCATTCCATTTCCTCAGTGCTTTTACTGAGGACATTTTTAAAATTCTATTTGGGTTGGTGGACATCATGGCTCTTCTCTGCATTAGATGGAAACAAAGGATAGAAAAGCAAAATAATATAATGGTAGCAGTAACATGTTGTCTGCATTTTTTTCAAAACACATCCCCTCAGAATACAGAAAGCTGTGTAAAGCTTAGGAGTTTCTAGTGTGTAAGCAATGCTCCAGCAGCAGTGAAGAAAAAGTAACTTTAAGAAGCCTTACTTCATCATTTTCATATCAGTAAAGAGATCAAAGTGGAATACAAATAGGGCAACACAGTCGCAACTTGAGACAGATGTAAACAGACTGGGGGAAAGTAAGGAAGTAAAGTAAAAGCAAGTGGCTAAGAAATGAGAAATCTTTTACTTTCTAACTCACGCTAACGCCATTTCATCATCATTTATGTCGAAGTGAACATTAATGTTCTCGTCTAAAATTGGAGTTTATAACTTTTATTACTTTTGTTTATGAAACATTTTACCACCTTCTACAGACCATGGAATATATCCCCGAGGTAAAGCCATTAGGGATTGTCACGTCACGTGGCTTTTGGTTGCCAGCCATCAATTGGTTTCTTCACGGCTGCGACAGTCGTAAAGTGAGTGAAAATATCAAAGTGGTGATAAAATTATATATCCCTGAGATATAGCCATTAGGGATTGTCACGTCACGTGGCTTTTGGTTGCCAGCCATCAATTGGTTTCTTCACGGCTGCGACAGTCGTAAAGTGAGTGAAAATATCAAAGTGGTGATAAAATCGTGTGGGCTCAACAAATCCATAGGGAGTGAAGTTGTTTATTATACGTTATAATAAGTTACGAGTATAGTCATAACTTTTAATTTTTCCGTTTTAAGTCTGATACAAAAGTTCAAGCTGTGGATTGCTTCCGTAATTGAGTGAAATTATAAAACACAAGTGTCGATTCCATTCATGTGAAAGAGCAATTCCCACTTCCCGCTTTAACGCCTAGAAATGAAGTGAAAGTAGTTTTTTTTTCTGGTATATAACCAAGCACAATTTTATAGTTGCTTTAAATGAACTGCCCGGAATAATGGTAGTAAGCATTTTCTGCAGCACCATTAATTTCGTGAATATCTTGATTTAGATTGCCTTTTTTACTAACTCCTAAAGCTCATTTAAGTACTCCTGAAGGTGAAATGCGGAATTGGAATGAGAGACAGGAGAGCTGATCTGTGAAACGCTAGTAAACTGAATAGTGTGTAAGTATCATATGTATTAGTAGATCAGATAGCCCACGTTGATGATTTTCTAAATGCGCATAAATATCTACCTACTGCGTAACGACTGGGAAATACTGGTATAGAAGTTCATTTCATTCAGTTCAGTGGAAGCATTGACCGAGCTCAGTTCGTTCCTTGTTTCTATCTCCGGTTTGTTTCTCCGTAAAGGACTAGATTACGAGGGAAACAGTTGTGTTGCAGGAGTGGAACAGCATTTCTGTTTTATTTCATTTCCTACCAGAATTTTCATTCCAGCAGAGTCTAGAACAAGCCTTTGGTGGTCTTGTGAAAGTGAGTTTCAAGGGGAATCCTTCTTGCATAATATGAAAAAGAGAACCATAGCAGAGGAGAAACAGAGAGAAGAGAAAGTTCTTTGACTCTCTTTACTTCTTCTTCGTCATGATCACATGCATCTTACATTACATTGTATTATTTCCTCACTTGACTGATTTCGTTTTCCCTTATCTCCGTTTCTTATTCTAAATTTTTCTCACAAATTTCCTTTAGAATAAAGAAAAAAAACTAAGGAACTATACAAAAGTGGTGCTAATGATTGTTATTCCTTTAGGTATAAAGATCTATTATTTTATACCAAGGCACTCAGGTCTGCTTCAGCAAGATCATACAAAATAAATTATTACTTTTCCCAAATGTAACTTTATGGGACTAGCCCAAGTGTCACTTGAAAAATTCTATTGTAACCGTAAAAATATTGTAAAAATGTGATAGCTCCATGAGAAACGTTTTATTGCGAAAGTGTAGTGGACGTAAAAATCCTCTCTGTGAAATGTGAATTTATCATTTTTTTAAGAAGAGAAAGTTTTTTTGTTGCACATACAGCTGTTGTGTGCGTTTGTATGTGTTTCATCTTCATCGTGTGCAGGTGTAGTGCCACTTCTCTTTACACCTAAACCGTATGTGTGGATGCTATGACGTGACAGACTTTGTATGCTTTTTAACGTTCTTTATTACCGTAAGAAAATCCTGTCTAAACTTTCATTTTAATACAGCGCACAATATACTTTATCCTAATGAGATTTTAATATGAATGGGTTTTATGAATATGTATGTATGTAATTTCAATTTCATTATGGTTATAGGCTCTAGTTGCTCTCTTGTCAGTTCAGTACTTGGTTGTGTTTTTAGATTCTTTTTCCATCAATGCCCAAGGGGTAAGAAAGTCGGAATTGAAATAATCGTTGCACTCATGCACAATTTTCTATATAATAACATTTTCTTAATTGAGTATGAAACTTACTTTCAGAAACCGAGTTACCTCCTGCTTTCACTCTACTTCTGGTTAATGACCTTGTTAGGATGCATGGTCTTTGCGGGTATTCAACGGGTAAAAATAATCCTATACTCATTCTGCAGAACAATTTGAACAATAATAATTTTGGAATGATCTTGATTCTTGGTCTTTTACTTTTGGTCCAGAGGTCCATAACGCTACTAAAATGGCCAGGCAGACTATTGGCATTCCTCCTCATTTCCGGATTAATTGCAGTAACAGCATTTTTATGGATTCTGGACCGCACACATCACACAAGTGTTCATGACCTCGAAGGAAAAACGATTAAACTCTTTGTTATGATATGTGTCATTGTAGCCTATTTTGTAGCCATTCACAAAATGGTTGTACGCATTCAGAATTCACGGGTAAACTCCATTCACTCTCTAGACGACTCATCCGACCAATTGTCCCATCCAACTATCATTGCCGATTTCATCAAGAAACGACGCAAGGGTAGGAAAAGTAACAAACTCGACAAAGAGAATAATGAAACCAGCCGCCCAATTAATGTCGCCAGTGATGGTATAAATTACTATGTAGTTTTGCTCGAGTCTTACAAAACTGGAGCAAATTGCTATACTGCTACTACTTCCATTCAACCGAAATTTATGAATGCTAACCGCTGCAAATGTGATAATTATGATGGCGATGATGAGGGAGGTATGGGTAGCTGCAGTAGTATAACAGAAGTCTGATAGGATTAAGGTAGTGGGAGATGTTTGACACATGTTTTGAAACTCAAAATTTAAACTGGAGAGTAAAAGTAACAAAACTTTCCATTCGCTAATCTCATCAACTGTGTCAAAATGGTTCCGATTTGAGTAAAAATAAATTGAAACAAGTATTTTAGTTGACGCAAGAAAACTTAGTTTAGTTCACTAGTATACAATTCAGCATTCATTTTGGTATGAGAAGCTGTCTCGTGGACACACTTCGACAAATTAAAGGTACATAATAAACTGCTTCAATCTAAATGGTGTTCATAAAATAGAATAATATGCTTATCAAAATGAATTTTATAGGTTGCAGCTAATCAAATCAAATCATTTTAAAGTACTTTATGTGTACGATAATAATGAGCCTGCTACTTTACTACATTTGTAAAAAAAGATAGTCCCAAAATGAAAATTGTATATGTGATTGATTCACTCTTTCTTTGGCTCCGGTGCTAGAAATGTAAGTGAAAGTATTATTAGCCGATTGGCAAGCGGATTACATATTTAGTAGAGGTGTCGGGATGGTTAGTTTAAGAGCAACAATTATAGAAAAGACAGGATTTTAGTAAACGATATATAGTACCTAAGGGGTTCTTGTCCCTTCAATTCAAACAGAGAACTCGTCGATGTCTACCAAAAGGTAACATTTTAAATATAGTTTACATTTTTTAAATTACGAAAGTTTGTCTTTGTAAATTAATGTTTAATTAAATCGCGAATACAGGCAATATAAAATGCATACATAGAGGAAAGAAAGCATAAAACTTAAAATCATAAATTTAACACTAACGTATTTTAATTGGCGAATCAGGATAAAAATGTTGCTTACAATAATTCAATTATAATTAAACTATTATCTGTTGTTTGAGCTGGTTCTTTTCAAAAATTATTATTTTTCACTTAAGAGTACAATGTATGTAAAAATTATTTAGAACACTAGTTCCATTAAATTATAAGTTTATGTATTAAATAAAATGCTAGTTTAAATATCAGAAATTGAAAATAAACTGATTTTCTTTCGGAAGACAAATATGCACCGTATTTAATTGTATTTGCATATCTTCAAAAGTCACCAATTAAAATGACATCTAATTAAATCCTATACTACACTTTTTGATTCATTACTTCCAGCAAGTGAAAGTGGCATGAGCAGGACAGAATCCAAAAACTCATTTCTACTGCACTTCATTCGTTCATTCCGTGGTGGCAGATTTTCCAACAAAGCTGAGCTCAAGCTCAACACAACACACAACTCACAACTCACGTTTACGTTACTCACCCATAAAGTTTTGCTTAGCTGCCTGCCAGCCAGTACCATACTACACACACACAAGACAACAAAACTCGATTCTGATCACCTGTATTTTATCCGTTTCACAAACTTTGGATGTAATTTAATTAGTTGATGTAAATATTACGTTTGTTATTTCGATTTTTCATTTAATAAGTAAGCCAGCACTATAATTAGTAAATTCAAGTTTACTGAAAGTTTGTATTATTAAAAAACCTAGTAAGCCCATATTATGTTACAAAGATTTATTGGTTGGTTTTAAAAACACAACGATTTAACAGAACTTTTAATTTAAATGTGTATGTGGAATTTTGTTTGATTTGAAAGTAGCTGCCATGAAGCCAACTGCAGTAGTTGACGAAATGTTCCCGGAAGGTATTGCGTATGACGAAGATGTAAGTACTGACTAATTGACTAGTATTAGTATGAATAAATTAAAATTATCCATGTCAATCTCCAATATTTACTAATAATTATATATATTATACTTGCTAACTACAAAATGTAGGCGGGGGCAGGAATTATTGTCGATACAAACCGTATCCACGAAAATTTCTACAACGGTAATTTTCATTTATAAAATGACTTTGAGAATTATCACCAATCGTGTAAAACAAAATATATATTTAACAGTTCCAATGTTGAATGTTAAAGAATTTTTCGTTTCCTTCCAGATTTCGGGGATATTTTTGATGATGACGATCTTGCATAAATCCGCGTTTTCGAAGATTAGTTAATCCAACTAACTCCGTCATTCATGATTAGCGGCTAGATCTCAATCTCTCAATTGGATCTTGGATAAATCAATTTTTATTTATCCAAGATGTTCGCGAATCGCAAAACTATATTATTCTAATGATTCATTTAAAATTACCTCAATAAGCCATCATTTAGACGCTAAGGTGTCATTTTAAGAAAATTGTAGATAAGATGCTAAATTGCTAAATAAATAAAAATTTTAAAGTATCAGTCGGATATTCAATTTAAAGTTTTTAAACTTATCGTGTTTGCTATTTTATGGCAAGCTATTTCAGTCATCAGGCATCCTTCTAATGAGACCTAGTGCTCTTGACATCAGTTTTGTTTTCAAAATATTAAGACTCTACGCCCTTTCATTCATCGTAAAGTAAACATTTAATTTTCGAAGGCGAATATATACATATATGCATTTAATCTTCTTGATGATTATCGTCGCTTTGTTGTAAATATATGATATTAATTCAAAATCCCAAGTGGGCCATCGGCTATCGGCATCAGATAGGCAGGTAATTGATTAGTTTGTGGAATGTGCGAAGAAGAGTTCAATTAACAAACATCACATCCGTCAAATTAGTGACTTTGTTATTGGAGCATGGATTGTTCTCTGGCCAATCAATGTGTATTTAGATTGAATGAAAGATACCTAAGAAAAAAGGCATTTGTATAAGAGGCACTTCATCCAGAAACAATTGACGATGACTAAACATATTGTAATTGTAAACTTAGGCATTTTTGCACAGATGGGATATTGAAGCCAAAGATCAAGAGCATCGATTGTCTTTCTCTATATTATCACGGAACGGACACAAGACAAAATGGACATAGCCGGATATTTTCATCGTATCATATCATTTACATATCATATATGTCACTCTCACAATGATGACATCAAAATGCTGTTGGTTTCAGGCTATTTTTTCAGGCAGGTCACAACAGCTATTTTTATCTTCCTTATCAATTTCAATGAAGCCGAAGAATCTTTTCGATAGGGCTACTTGCTTACAGACATTGATTTCATACCACATGACATGACTAAACATCCTTCCCTTCTCTAACTGAGATCCGGTGCGATGGAGCACAACTCTTATGAACATTAATTTCTGTTTATGCTTTTAAAATATACATTAAAAAGCTTGTATGATTTTTGCCAATCACTATCAAAACAATGACGTCTGAAGTTCAGTGTCAACAAAACCATTGGTGAAACATGATGCTCTCTCGTCAGTTGAACCGGCCTTGCCTTTGGTTTGGTGCTTTAGCTTTAATAAAAATCTCTGCACTCTATTACAATGCATATGAATGACAATTGCAATTTTTTCTGCATATGAGAAGTTGTCCGCTTTGTGAATGAGCCAGAGAGGTGGATTAAAGCAACATGATGGATGGAAGGCGATTCCGTAAAGATGAAAGAAAGTAGCTCAAATCAACAAATAACCCTTCATGGCACCAAAGAAGTCGAACATGAGACGACTGATGACGTAGCAGAGTATTTTAAAATGATTTCGGAATGAGTGAAAATTAATATTTAAGGAACGCGTTCAAGAGGTTTTTGAAGCAAAGTGCTTTTTGGCTCTCTTGCCTCACGGTTGGTTGACGGTTTACTTTAAATAGCGATATTCCTCTTCAAATGTGAAAGCATTTAGAGTTGAAAAACACTTGAATGATTAATCCTTAAATTCCATTTCACCACACAAATTTTCGAACTTCCTTTACACGTGAACATCATGTACAATAACGACAGAAGAAAAATATGTGACTGAGTCTGAAATTCTCACTTGACCCGATCACCTACATATTTCATTTTCAAATTTTCTTTCATAAGGGGGTATAAATTGGGATTTTCACTTGCGAATCATTAAACGCCTATGGACTGTCAACTGACCAGTGACTTGAGATTGAGAAGTCCAATGAAGTTTTAGTTAGTGAAAATGTTGAAAATAAAAGTGACCACCGAAGCTACAATGCTTTCTTTCAGTGTCTTTGTTCTACTGTTGGCTTCCACTTCCACCCGCGTTTCTGCAAAGGTGGAAAGCTCATTCCAAAATAGTCAATATTCATACAAGGATTATTACGGGTCTACGCCAGGTTACCAGTATCCAGATTTAACCGTGAAAAGTTCAAGTTCAGGCGACGCCAGCAATGCACCCTCTCTGGTGGATTCTCAGCCGTCAGATCCTCTACTGAGCCAAGGCACGGCGCAACATTCCGTTGGGGTGGCTCCAAATCAGCATGTTTATTACTATGAAACTTATCCCATGCAAGACACATCGAGAAGAAACACCTACGGAGTGCCAGGAGCTGGCAACAAACGTTGTGTCTACTCGCAAAATGGAAACATGCGGTGCTACTCTAGGCAGGACAGTTATGGTGGTAAATGAAAAAAATTTATTCTTTCATTTGAAACTCAGCGGTTAATTAAAATCAGTTTTATATTTCAATTTCAGCTGCCTCCTTTAATGATTACGACACAACTGGCGGTGATGGCGATAGCGCGGGAGGTCTTGGAGGGTTAGCTGGTTTAATTGGCCTTTTGGGTCTGAAGGGATTAAAAGGACTCGCTACGGTAATGGCACAGGACTTATTGTCACTAATTAATACATGTATGTTCGATAAATCATTATTTTGTAATTGTTTCCATTTCATAGGTCATAGGGCCACTTATTTTTCCTTTATTGCTGCCTCTTTTATTTCCTCTGTTCTTACCCCTTTTGCTTCTCCTTGCCATTCCCAATTTTATTGTTTCCAATTCCTGTAATAAGTGTACCCGCTGGTGTTGGGCGAAGTTTGCTAACGGAGTTTTCGGAAGCTCGAAAAATGGCATCAAATGCTTTTGAACGAGTTGTTTCAAGTGATGAATGCATTGAACGCATCTCGTGTGAAATCTCACGCATGAGTCAGAAAAGAAAGGCAGGAGAATGGATTGAAAAGTGAGTCGAATAGTATTTTCATTCATAAGATCCAACATATTAGACTACACCAGCCTCACTGAACTGTTGTAATATTTTTTTTATCTTCAGAGCTCTAAACATGTTGCCGGAAAGTAGCCCAATTACAAAGCGAATTTTCAAAGGATTTAACATGAACCAAAGTACAACCCAAACTGCGGGGAAAACTCAGCAACACTCTTCATGTGTCATATTAAAGTGCAGAATGTTAAACATTTTCACTGACGCCCCGGTAAAGAGTAATGGAATGAAACAAACCACAACCACAATGTGAAATGGACGATGATTTTTGACTAGGACTTATAGACAAATAGACAACAATGACAATTTATTTTTGTGATTCGGAACCAAAGATACTACAGATATTTATTATGACATTGTAGTAATTTTAGGAAGGGACCCTTTCTACGACATTTTATCAAGACTGACCTGACTGACGGTTATTACTAATACGTACAAACATACTGACTGACTTATTCTATCTAGTTTCAATTTTGCCCACAAACATACATGTATAATATACCTTTAAGTTGACATGCAATTTCTGACAACGTGACAAGACAGGATATTAATGTTTAGAAACAATTATCCAGTTATTATTGAATCCTTTGCGGACATTTGTTAACAAGATTTACGACAATTCTTACTATGTATTTATAAATGTACTCCGGTGGAGCAAACAGTGCCACCAGATCAATGATAACTTTGAATTATTTATGTATGAAATTTGTGTGAAGTGGACTCTCTAGAGTCGAAATGTTGCACAATAAAAGTTGATAATTTTAATAATTAAACACTCATCAAATCCCTTTAAATAAAATGAATATGAAAAAACTGGAGTTGTTTAATAAATATGACTTATTTAAAACTGCTCATTTCCAATCTCTAAAACTTTACCAGCAGACATTCGAGTTTCGAGTATCTGATAAAAATGAATTAACTTCATTTTACATTTTTAATGTCACCCACCGTCATTTTTCTCATCTTTTCATATGTCATCATATAAATTCTAAATCAATCCAATCTATTTACATAAATGAGTTTTCGTTTGGAAAGCCTTTTTTGCCATGAACAATGACTGAATTGTGATCTACACAGTACGCGCAGCGCAGCCCTGAGCAAGAGCAATTTAACAGTTTGAGGAGCATCGAGCAGGGTGAAAGAAGGGGAATGAAGAAAAGGCAAACACGAAGCACCGCGGTTGTTTAAACCAGCTTAACCTGCAAAAGTGTAGCAAAGCCACTTTATTTTACCGAATGAATGAGAATGTAGCATTGATACAGTTGCATTATTTACTTCTACTTAACCTTCCTATTTTTTGGTAAACATCTTCCTTACTGTATTCTATTCTATCATACACATCCTCAATGAGGATTCCTCATACAGAGCAACAACACAGCCATCATGCTATTCTGTTATTAAACTCATAAACCCAACCATAAACATCAACAACGCTAACGCTAAAGCTCTGCACTTGGATTTCTGATCCGCTTTCTCTGGATGTTCTGGATATTAGAAGATGGAAAAAGCCCCCGTTTTTACAACTTTTCCCCTTTTTAGCCCTCTTTAGAAAAAGTGCCTTCACGAAGTTTCGTGACTTGCTATCATGACTAAAAAAGAGACGGGGAAAACGACGGTGAAGTTAGTTTTTATACGCAAATATTTTCTAAAAAAGGGTACTTGAGTTTCCGGTTCAAAGGTCACAAAGAGACTCTCAGTGACCAACACTATACCCTTTGACTTCTAATCGTTTCCCGAGTTAAAAAAGTCTCATCACGAACGAACTACTTGTATGATACAATAGTAACATTTTTACAAGTGTGAAAGTTACATTTTCTCAGGAAGGAAGTAAATAGTAAATATTTACAATTAAGAAAGGCATCCCGAAAATTCAAAAATAAGTACACTACTAACGAAAAAGTGCATCTGCGTGCACTTTAGAGGTCACATGTGATATTTTTAATATCGCTGCATGCTTGGAAGTTGGAGGTCACAGAAATATGACGTGAGTGAGTAATTCAGACGGTTTTTCATTTTTAATCATTTGGTTGGTTTTTTAAAAAGAGAGATAAAAAACTGCCACTCAACATGTAGAATGTGGGCTGTCAACTAATTGAAAATTAAGATTTTCTGCTACCTCTTCTAGAGTAGCTAGTGTTAATTTTAGTATGAAATCACCGCTTTTTCATTCAATTTGGTGATAAGAACGATGCCTCAGCAATAAAAAGATGGTTTAATTAGTGGTTAATCAGTGAACTATAGATTTTAGAATTTCGTTTCATTTCGGTTTCTGATTCAATATGAAAGAAATCTAAAAATTACTTCTAGAATCAGTTGTCTGTAGACAGGAAGATTAAAGTTTTGGCAGTTCAACAAATCTGCCAAAATATTGTTATTTTCTATACTATAAGTATAATTTGTGAAACATAACGAACAAGCATAATGGTAAGTATAATGTTTTTTAATTAAAATCTTTAATGCTGTGCTTAATCATGTTATTGTTGCCAATCATAATCGCTTTATTCGCTTTATTACGAACGAATATTAAATTAAATTAACTGACTCCCATGATCAGTGGATGGAATGGAATCTTCTTTAGTTTAGACTTTGTATTATGGTTGCAATATATTGCATCTATAACAAAATTTTACATGAATACACAGTTCTTATTCCTAACTGCCAAAAATGAATACATTAAAATTTTACATTATTTTGCAAATCAATTTTTACTCAACAAACAACAGTGAAACTAGTGAAGGACATTTATTGGACATTTTACCATAATGTCATTATGGTAGACAATTTTTTAGCAACAAACTGGCACATGCATATTTGTTTTTCATCGACTGCGTATGGATTGTTAGTGGAGTGGATTGGATTGACAAAAACATTTTGCGATATTGATGGAGGGCGATGGGAGGGACAGTTGAGACAAATAAATAAGTAGGTTGTTGTATAAATGTGATCGATGGGACCTTTTTAACGAGTGAATTGAAGCGATAACGATCTGCCTGCCTGGTGGCTGACTATAACATTATTTCTTTCGTTACTGCTATTAGCGTTATCTATTATCTATTATTATTTTTGTTTACCTTTTCCCCAAACTCTGATGACATTCATGGAAAGAATCGTTAGAATAATGAAAAGAGATTGCCAATGTCTCGTTCCCGTTATTTGCGTGTCCGGCGAGCTAAATAAAACCCAAGTGGTTTAAAAAATATTGAAGCACATTATTAGTGTGCGCCGTGCGTCAACTTTCTCTATTTCTTGTGGAAGACTAAAATGTAAAATGAATTCTCTGCTCGCAGCACGTACTGTGCAGAAAATATTTTTCTATGCATATTTTATAACTGGAACTTTTTTCGTCAAAGTTGTTCGTTATTGACTGGGTATTTATTTTTATTTCGTCTTTGTGACTTTCTTAAAATATTAATATTCAATTGTTTTCCACACGATCTACTCAGTATTATATCGACTTCGAAACTACCACTCTCTCTACTCTACGTATCCACAGAGCGGCTTTGCGATTTAGTTTATATTAATCGTTTGCATCATGACCTTGTAATTTCCTTTTACAACTTCCCAACGGGAAATTAACATCATCATATCAGCATAACATGTCTTCTACGTATCCACAAAGCGGCTTTGCGATTTAGTTTATATTAATCGTTTGCATCATGACCTTGTAATTTCCTTTTACAACTTCCCAACGGGAAATTAACATCATCATATCAGCATAACATGTCACGGTTCCCGGTAGTCATTGATTCTTCTGCTAATTGACATTACCTTCCGCGCATTACTCCTCCTTTATCGTTTACATTATAATTCGTACGTCAAATTTCTTATTGCTTATGACTCTTCTTACGACGCAGTAGTTTGCACGTTGAAGAAATTTGATTCATCCAGTTTTTGTGTCAGGCTACTTTTTGCTTTCTGAACATATTTTTGTGAGAAACGATTTTATCCTTAAATGCATTACATTAACTTACTTGTGTGTAATTGAAAATTTGCAGAAAGTGTTGGTGGAGCTCATTCTGGGCCACCGGGCCACCATTCGTGAAAGGCCAACTGCGGAAGGGTTTACTCATGACTGGGAAGTGTTCTTTACATTAACTTACTTGTTTGTAATTGAAAATTTGCAGAAAGTGTTGGTGGAGCTCATTCTGGGCCACCGGGCCACCATTCGTGAAAGGCCAACTGCGGAAGGGTTTACTCATGACTGGGAAGTGTTCGTGAGGGGTGACTCGGGAAATATTCAGGCCTTTGTCGACCGCGTTATATTCCACCTCCATGAGTCTTTTCCCAAACACAGGAGAGGTAACGTTAACGGTTATAAATTTAGATTTTGTCTTTAAAATCGATTTTCATTCTGTAAATGGTTTGTTGTTTTAGTTGTGAAAGAACCGCCTTATTCTGTGAAGGAGTCGGGATATGCAGGCTTTATTTTGCATATTGAGGTAAAGTTTGAAAGTATTTATTTCGAGTGTTACAAATTTTGTTAGATTGTTTTGACAATTTATTGTTTGTAATGATTATTAAATGTTAATTTTACTGATAGATTCTTTTCAAAAACAAAGAGGAACCGAAGAAAGCAGACTTTCAATATGATCTTTTCCTCCAATCGACCGGTCCGCCGATAAATCCCTCTCGAAAGGAAAAGTTGATTTTTAATTATCCAAGTGAGGAATTTGCAAAGAAACTATTTAAAGCAGGGGGTGTTGTGCTCGATAAGCCAGGTCATGGTGGGGATAAATCATACCAGGCGATAGCTGGGAGCAGTGCAAGCAGTCACCATTCCGGTGGGGGAAAATCATCCAAATCCTCCAGCTCATTGAAAACTTCGCCAAAAAATTCGTTTGAAAATCTGTTTGGCACGCCTATCAAACGGTCATCGTCAAATGTAAATTCAACGGCAGCTAGTTCCTCGTCTTCTGCTCAGGGAAGTACAGTTTCCGGTAAAAACGGCTCACATACCAAAGAGAAAGTGGAAAAACCTCCGAAGGAGAAGACAGAAAAATCCGAGAAATCATCAAAATCCTCTAAGTCATCATCAAAATTATTAAAATCTCCTTATAGCCCAGAAACCGTTAGTGCCACAAGTTCAAAACCCAGTTCAAAGTCCTCTTCGAAATCCTCTTCGTCAGAAAAGGTGGAGAAGAGTTCTTCGAAAAAGATGCTCCCACCTGTCAACACTTCTGTTCCAAAGAAAGCCAAAAAGTCATCGAAAGAAGAGTTCATTGAGCCGAAGCCTTCGAAGTCATCAAAATCTCACAAAAGTTCGAAAGGAGATCGGGAATCTTTAGGGAAGCACGAAAAGGGTTCGTTCAGTAGTAAAAGTAATAAACTGCCAACTGGACCCGAGAGGGAACGTCCTTCGTCTCGGAGTGACAAACTTCCACTAAGTCCAATCTCGAGCTCCAGTTCGTCGTCGAGTTGCTCGTCAGAAAGTTCAGTCGCTAGTGCCATAAGTTCAGAAGAAGAAAGTGATTCCGAATCTGTGCCGACACCCCCTCCACCTCCCGTTGCAAAAAAGTCACCATCAAGGAAACGTTCAAAAAAGAGTCAAAGTCGAAGTTCCCGCTTCCGCGTCCCTTTCGTCTCCTCCAAGTTCAGAGTCATCGACGTCCTCCGTTCCCGCCTCCTCATCAACAACGAAAAAACGGAAAGGGGGAAGCTCAGGCAACGACACTCCTCCTACAAGTAAAAAGGTTATTTTGGAGAAAGCAGTTCCTGTGTCAACCACAAAGGACTACAGAGAAGCAAAAAAGTCTAAAGGGAAAAGCTCGGGTAGCAGCAGTGAGAAAAACAAGAGCAAACAAATGGTCAGTTGCGAAGACATCAGCTCTGCAATAAGCCCCAACACCTCTTCCCCCGGCCCACCACCAAAGTCAAGTAAATCGAAAGGTCATGAAATATCGTATGTAGAAACAAGCTCACCCCAACCAACGAAGAAGTCGAAATCGAAGAGTGGAAATCAACACCATAATAGCGTCAATTCAACGAGTTCGTCCCACTCGAAATCCAGTAAAGGTTCCAAGTCATTACAGGCTGAAGCGCTCGATCGCCACGAGAGGGACCGGAAGGAAAGGGAAGCAAGAGAAAGTGTTCGTGACCGTGGCCGGCGAAGGGATTCGCGTGACTACAGTTCAAGATCT
Organism: Cyphoderus albinus; assembly: GCA_021029165.1. Taxonomy (NCBI): domain Eukaryota; kingdom Metazoa; phylum Arthropoda; class Collembola; order Entomobryomorpha; family Paronellidae; genus Cyphoderus; species Cyphoderus albinus. The sequence continues at coordinate 1,900 of VYYJ01002192.1, read as the reverse complement.
CGATCTCGCTCTCGCAGTGAGTCCGTTTCCAGTTCCACGTCATCCTCTGACGTCTCCTCGGATGGGACTAGTAGCAGCAATAACGCCCTGAATAGTAGCGATATCGGAACCAATAATTCCAGTCCCGGATCTTCCGGTGGAGGAGGGGGAAGCAGTGGAGGTGGAGGTGGCGGCGGTGGCTTTAGTCATGCAACAGTTGCCGGGAGCATTACCGCTGAGATGAAGCTGTTGAAAGAACTGCATGCCAAAATATCATCGATGGACGACCCAGACAAACTACAAGAAATCGTGGACATCGTGGAGGCGTGTGGGAAAGATGCGTGGACGGTGGAGAATGGGATCACGTTTGACTTTGACTTGTGTAAATTGAATGCAAAGACAATTGGGAAACTAAAACAGGCTATACTTTTGTAATGTAATTAATGTAAATAATGTGTAGGTAAACATCAGGTTCGAGTTCTTAAGAGAGTGCATTGAATTGACAATTTTGGCAGCTATTATTGTGTGTAATATGGTGTAATAACGATTTGTCTTGTGGGTAGCCAGCCTTATTTCGTATCACGACACGAGTCACATCACAACATTACAGTGCTAATGTAAGCAGTATTCATCAAACCTAATATACGTATCCTGTATTCATTTATGTGAAACTTATCTTATATATTACTAATTAATCGAGTAGGTAAAGGCGTCTTTATTGTTTGGTCTTTACTCTTACTAGAGTGAAGAAGAACGGGTTGGTTATGTTTGGAAAGAATTACTCAGGCGATTTGATATTATAATTAAATACTACGTAAGACAGTGTTAACGTAGTTTAACTTTTAATCCTTAATAGAATAGAACTTCTAAGGCAGCAGACAAGTTCGCACAAATGACATTTTAATCACGTCTTTTACCTGTTGTGTGTCAAAGCAAACCTGGTGAATTATTTTGTTTGCTTTGCATTTTTACTCAACTTCTTAATTATGACTTTGCAATGTTATGTTATGATTATAGTTTTCTAATTTATTCATACAACGATCCTATGCATGTACTGGATCCCTTTGGTGAAATCCGAAAGTGAGCAGAAATTATGTTCAAATGGTTCAAACTGTTATTTACTACTTTGTTATTAGAATAGATATTGTACTAATTAATTGTTGGATATGGAATTCCCATGTTCAATAAAGGTGGTTATTTCATTTATTTAATTAAGTTTCACTCTGGTATCGTCAATCAAGACTATGGAGTGTATAAGTAATAATATAGTGTAAAATAACAACAATTTAACTGATAAATTATTGACTAACACCAGGCCTTTGTTGTTCGTTACTTACTTCAGCCTTATTCTTGGCTATTTTTTGTTTTCGTTATGTTGTGATGAAATGGTATATTAATATTTATTTTGTTTATTTATTCATTAATGCACCACCAATCAATAATTTACTTAAAAGGTAGAGTGCTATAAGCCATAATGGTGAAACTTAAATCAATATATACAATATACATGAGTTGACGATAAATGGAATGCGACTGGTACTCAAACTGGTTAATTACATACAATAACGATTCATAAATTAACTATTATTGTTGCTACTCGAAAAACTATTTTATAGGTGTTACTCATTTACGCAATCTATAAGAATTAGATTATCACCACATACCATCACCATAAGAGAACAGTAGTAACTCGCGACAGAATGAAGCCATATTTTCACGGTGGGCGGTTTTATTGGAAACATAAAAACTTTAATGCTTCTCATTCGCGGTTTAGCAATGAGTTTTTACCATCTTTTTAGCATTGTCTGATTGTCTCTCTCATATCTCGAAAACACGAAGAACACTTTTGTTTCTGACATTTTATGCAGCTTTATTACAAAAACGGATTTCTACTAAATCGAACTATTTTTCGTAATTCTAA
>VYYJ01002191.1:0-23230 GCA_021029165.1 Cyphoderus albinus | reverse complement strand
TATTTTCATTACTTTTGCTTCAGTAAAAGTGTCACTGCGTTAAAACCATTTTAACTCCGCCCCTCTTTTTTCTCGGCCACCGAGCTAAGCGACCAACCTTATGCGACAATTAAGTAACTAGTAACTGGTTATCTGCATGACAATATTTTTCCTTTAGGACATTGGCTTAGAGTATTAATTTTTACCAACCCAAAAAGTGTGTCATCATTGGTTTCCGCTTCATTGTCTTCATATTTTGTAACTCTTATGAAAATGCATTAAAAAATGAACACAAATTGCTGTTAAGGCGAAGTTTCTTACTGATTCGCACACTTTTGACTAGGATAGGCGAACTCTGTGTTGGAACTATTCTTCATACGTTGTGTAGTCATGTACACCATATGCGGAAACAAAATGCAAAACATAAATGGGGAAACACTTTATTCCTCTAAGGCTAATTGCGTTGATTTTTTGTCGGTAATCGGTAAACTTTCTATAAAATAGGGCATTTTAAGGAATCGAAAGCCCACACTTCTCATTGTTCAAAACTAAAGCAGCATGTTAGGATTTGTAAGCCAGATTTGAAGGACTGCATAAGGAAGGATCTGGGAAGTTTCTTAAAAAGCCGGAGGTAGGTAAATTAGAACTTCCGGTAGAAAGCGTGGGTTCTGATAACAAAAAGTCGCATGCATGTGCTTTGATAATGTAACATTTCCAATGCAATGTTTTGTTATACTTCAATCTAATACATTAGTGAATCCGCCTGCTATAAATCTTTAATTGTTTATTTTTTTGCTTTTTCTAAACTTGTTAAAGGTTCAAGAATCCAGGATTCTTCAACCGATCATAAAATGGGAAAGGCGAAGAAAAAGAATCTTGATAATTTAAAGAAGGAACTAGAATTGGACGAGCATTTGCTTTCGATTGAGGAAGTTTGTGCGAAATTGCACACTGATCCAGACAGAGTAAAGAAAAATACTTTCTTTCGCAAATGGCTTCATGGAATAAAACCACAAAATCTCTCAAAGTGCTAATTAGTATGTGGAATTATGCTTTCCCAGGGTTTAACAACAGAGCAGGCCAAAGCTGGACTTGCAAAGTATGGTAAAAACGCACTGACCCCACCTAAGCAAACACCGGAATGGGTCAAATTTTTGAAACAGTTATTTGGAGGCTTTGCTGGTCTGCTTTGGTTTGGAGGTATTCTCTGTTTTGCAGCTTACGCAGTTGACAGGATAGGTCATGAAGAGGACGCATCTCTTGATAATGTAAGTAGCAACATTTTGATTCTCATTGTACCCTTTACCAAGACCTAAAAACAGGCTATAGCTATAAATGCTTTAGGTGTACCTCGGTGGTGTACTGGTCGGAGTGGTCTTCATTACTGGAGTATTTTCATATCTGCAAGAAGCCAAAAGCTCACGAATTATGGACTCTTTTAAGAACTTGGTCCCACAGTACGCTACAGCTCTACGTAATGGAGAAACGATCACAGTTCGGGCGGAAGAGCTAACCATTGGAGACGTTGTTCTGGTGAAATTTGGTGATCGTATTCCCGCAGATATCCGAATTATAGACGCCCAGGGATTAAAGGTATCGTAATACATTTGTCGTTTTAAGATTAACTAACCATCTTTATCCAAGCCTTTATTTATTTCCCTTCATTTTTAATAGGTTGACAACTCGTCCTTGACTGGAGAATCTGAGCCTCAGACCCGTTCTCCAGAGTGCACTCATGAAAATCCACTAGAAACAAAAAACGTTGCATTTTTCTCAACCAATGCATTGGAGGGTGCGGCCAAAGGAATTGTTATTAAAATTGGCGATAACACGGTAATGGGGAGGATTGCCGGTTTGGCGTCGGGTTTGGAAACTGGTCAGACTCCAATTGCAAAAGAAATCGAGCGATTTATTCATATGATCACCGCTGTAGCCGTTTTCCTTGGCGTAACATTCTTCATCGTTGCACTTGTACTCAACTACCAAATTGTGGATGCTGTTGTGTTTCTCATCGGAATCATTGTAGCAAATGTGCCGGAGGGCCTTCTCGCTACTGTCACAGTAAGAGTGAATTTTAATTCGTCTGAATTTGGCATTAATGTGTACTGTAATCACTATTTGATATAATTTTTTTGTAGGTGTCACTCACACTAACTGCTAAAAGAATGGCAAAGAAAAATTGCCTAGTAAAGAATTTGGAAGCTGTAGAAACCCTTGGCTCTACGTCCACGATTTGTTCTGATAAAACCGGAACTTTGACCCAGAACCGGTACATATTAAATCTCTTACAATTTGCGTACATAAAACGAATCAGATCGGCATCATTCATTCAGATTCATTCACGAGACAAAGAGTTGTGCTTATTAACGGTACAATTATTGTACTACAATCGAGTTTCAAAATGGTCAGAGACAGTCTCTCCTTTATCTGTCCTCATGTTTCACAATCATGCGCATTTTCACTTCAATTTTGACGCTTAATGACGGTTATTTCTAAACTTTTTGTTTTTTGACCCTTGGCCCTTGGCCCTTGACCTTTGACCCCAAGCATGACTGTCGCTCACATGTGGATCGACAATCAGATCATCGAGACCGACACCACTGAGGATCAGTCTGGCGCTCAATATGACAAGACAAGTGAGGGGTTCAAGGCACTGGCTCGAGTTGCGGCTCTGTGCAATCGTGCTCAATTCAAGGGCCAGCAGGAGGGAGTTCCAATCCTGAAGCAAGAGGTAAACGGTGATGCTTCGGAGGCTGCTCTTCTGAAATGTATGGAATTGGCTTTGAAAGACGTGATGAGCTACCGGGCAAGGAACAAGAAGGTGTGCGAGATTCCATTCAACTCCACGAATAAGTATCAGGTCTCCATCCACGAATGTGAAGACGATTCTCGTTACCTCCTTGCCATGAAGGTGCCCTTACTTTCACTTTTCTCATTTATCTACTATTGTTGATTGCATGGTTATTTGAAATGTCCCTACTTAAACGTTTTGTACTTTGATCTTCAGGGGGCTCCTGAAAGAATTTTGGATAGATGCTCAACGATTTTCATTGGAGGCAAGGAGAAGTCTTTGGATGCTGCGATGAAGGAATCCTTCAACACTGCCTACATGGAACTTGGAGGTCTCGGAGAGCGTGTACTTGGTTTCTGCGACTTGTATCTCCCGTTTGCAAAAGGTTATAAATTTGATGCTGATAATCCAAACTTTCCCCTGACTGGCCTCCGATTCGTCGGACTCATGTCTATGATTGATCCTCCCCGTGCTGCAGGTACAACACCTATTACAACGAATCATTCAATTCAATCTCCAAAACTCAATCATTCTTTCCATTTGCAGTGCCCGACGCTGTCGCCAAGTGCCGATCCGCTGGAATTAAGGTCATTATGGTGACTGGAGATCACCCTATTACTGCAGCGGTAGGTATACAGTAACAATTAGTTAATGAAGTAGTAAATTTCCATTTTGAATTGATAGGCTTAGTCACTACTTATAATGGAGGTAGACCTCCTTTTCCCTTAGCAAAAAAAGAAAAGCAACAAGCGCCATTAGAACAATCTAGCATTTTCTTTACATTTACAGGCCATTGCCAAGTCCGTCGGTATCATTTCTCCAGGTACTTAATATAATCTCTTCATTATGACTTAATCTTTAATTTAACCTGACCCTTATTTACATACTCGAATTACTCATAGAAAACGAGACCGTGGAGGATATTGCTAAAAGGTTGAAGATCCCTGTTTCGGAAGTAGACCCTTTTGAAGCAAAGGCGGCTGTCGTTCACGGTACCGATTTGAAGGATTTGAGCTCTGGCCAGTTGGATGACATCCTGAGATATCACACTGAAATCGTGTTTGCCCGTACGTCACCCCAGCAGAAACTGATCATTGTGGAAGGTTGTCAACGACAGGGGGCTATTGTCGCCGTAACTGGAGGTAAACACAGAGAGAAGAGTTTTTCATTAATGCGAGGATATATAATAACAATTACATTAATTAATAATTAATTAACTTTTAATAGATGGTGTCAACGACTCTCCTGCTCTCAAGAAGGCTGATATTGGTACTTTTGAGTTTTTATTAATCTGATATATAAAATTTCTCAATTAATCAATATATAGTTTCAAATTTTATTCTGTTCCAGGTGTGGCTATGGGCATTGCCGGCTCTGACGTATCAAAGCAGGCAGCGGACATGATTCTTCTAGATGACAATTTTGCATCCATTGTTACTGGGGTGGAAGAAGGACGACTCATCTTTGACAATTTAAAAAAATCCATCGTGTACACACTCACTTCAAACATTCCTGAAATTGCTCCGTTCTTAGCCTACATGTGCATTGGAATTCCACTTCCCTTAGGAACCGTTACGATTTTACTGATTGATCTTGGAACGGACATGGTTAGCTATCATAATAATGTATTAAGTTGACTGCAGCTCAAATTCACTCAAGTTAACTCTGGTTACATGCTCATATTTGTTTAATAGGTACCTGCCATTTCCCTTGCATATGAGAAAGCCGAGTCAGATATTATGAAGCGAAAGCCAAGGACCAAGAAAGACTACTTGGTGAATTATCGGTAAGTGATCTTTTAGCCTATCTTGGCCTTACTTTGATTCCTGTAAAGTCCGAACTAATCAATTACATTTTGTCTTCATAGTCTGATATCTCTTGCCTATGGTCAAATAGGAATGATTCAAGCGGCTGCCGGATTTTTCAGTTATTTGGTCATCATGTGCCAAAATGGATTTTTGCCTTATCATCTCGTAGGTCTTCGAAGTGAATGGGATTCTGACGGAATAAATGATCTTGTTGATTCATATGGCCAAGAATGGGTAGGTTATTTTACTGAGATGGTTTCTAATTTTTTAAATGTGAAACAATTGATTGAAAAGGTTTATCCTGATGCATGTTTTACTTTCCTCTTTTTAGAGTTTTTCGGCGAGAAAGAATTTGGAATGGACATGCCACACAGCATTCTTCGTCTCAATTGTCGTTGTGCAATGGGCCGATTTGATTATTAGCAAAACGAGAAGAAATTCAATCTTTCAGCAAGGAATGACGTAAGTAACCTTTTAAATCTCGAGAATAGAGAATTAATGAATAATTGCATCGGTAATAATAACTGAAACTGTTGAACAGCAACTGGATTCTTAATTTTGGATTGGTTTTTGAAACTGGCCTTGCACTCATGTTCTGTTACACACCTTTTCTCAACACTGCCTTCAAAACTCGACCATTAGAGTAAGTTAATGTCATATCATTCGTAATTTTGCTTCATAACTTCATACATACGTCGAAATTTGAAATATTCTTACTTTACCCCTAATTAATACAATTTAACATTTAGGTGGGACTGGTGGTTCATTGCCTTTGGCTTCTCCTTCATAATCTGGGTGTACGATGAAGTTCGACGACTCATCCTTCGAAAAGCACCAGCTGGAGGTTGGGTTGAATTGGAAACCTATTACTAGTCCAAGTCCAAAAATCGTCAAGATTCTTCGAAAATGAGATATTACATATAATAATTCAGTCTTTTTTCAGTTAACAAAATTTACTCGTCTACAGTTCTAACATGCCTCATATCTTTAAGTACAGTCTGACAATGCTGACCGGAAAAATTAATAAAGTACTTAATCAAAATGAAAATATGATGATATTTGATCTATGTATTATGGATTGGTTGAGATGTGAAAGAAATGTGAACGATTGATTATCTATGGATGTTTTATACATATAATGTTTCCAAATCTTCAAAAGAAAGCAATTAAGTTCACTCATAGTTCAATTAGGGATTTTGACTGCCGAAAATGTTTCTGTTTTAGTGTTTTTTAATAGGAAATTAAAGCATTTCATTAAGCAAGTGAATATTACCGTTAGAGTAGTTTTTTACACTAAATAAACATATTCAGCCTTAGCACAATTCTCTTCGAATGTTTGTATTTTAAACCATTGAACTACTTTTGGTTTCATTCAGTGTGTAAACGGAAGAACATCTTAAGCTCATTACTCAGATTTCTCGACCTCACAACATAAAACCATTTTTACCATTACTACGTCAAAAACTCATTGTAAGGTCATATAAAACTTTTATTTGTTCCCCAAGGAAAATTGACATTGAAAATACAATATCTTCTCTTTCATCTCTGCCTTGCAAGTGCACATAAGTGAGAGTGAAGTGCAGCACTTGAAAACATCAAAATTCTGCTACAATTTCTTAGAATGACGCACTTCAGAGATTTCATTCCGTTGTGCGCATCATTTATCGTGTGTCATTCTCATAGTTTACTAGTTAGCTCATTTCCTTCTTCGACGAATGAACATTTTCAGCTACTAGAAACACGTCAATTGAGTAATAAAATTCATCCGCAATCTGATAATGGCGAACTTTTGGTTCCAGTTTCAGAGAAGCGTCATGTAGCTGAATATGACAGATCAAGTAGACACTTTGCAGACCCCCTTTTGACACCATGGCCTTCTGCTGCATATATAACGAGTACGACTCATCCATTAATGGTCAAGTTGCTCTTGAGCGTGGTCGCCCCAATACTCTGCGTTCTAATTGCGTTGCAGGCGTATGTTACGTATTTCGGCCCTTCCAATAGTTATGATGGGTCTTGGATGATGAGTCCTCCAGGCGCATTTTGATTTGGAATAAATAGGTGTATTTTGTCTGTATTACTTTAATTTCAGGAAACCACACAAACCTTTATGTGTACATTTTAAGTTAAAATATTTAACTCATAATAAGTTTGTACAAAGTAAAATTTGACTAATTAAAATAAAGGCTAACTCTTTTGTCAATGTATTTTACTTGTATTTTCAGGTCGTTTTCAAAGAGAAAGTAGCCAAAATGTAACTATCTATTGCGATCAAGTTCTAATGTGATTCTAGTTGTTGGAAGTGGCGCACCACTTTAAAGTGGAAGGATATTGCTCCTAACGTCTGTTGAAATGATTTAGTATGCAGAAGGCGATTCTCCCTTATAATCGGAAGAGTTTAAAAAATTGAAAACTTGGAATAAAAGGTGGTTGTTTGTCAATGGAGACTCTCCACACAAGCAAAAGAGTAACTTATTGAGATACGTTGCGATTGTAATTAACACTGCATTAAATTCTTAATTAATTACTTAAAATTAAGCATATGTACGTGCATATTTTCCATTTTTTTCCCTGTATGTGTGTGCAATGTGCATATACTTTATATCCGCTATTTTACACGTGTATAAGTATACATATATCCGAGCCCAAATCTTAAGCATTATTTTATTCTATTCTAACTCTATCATGAATGAAAATTCTGGTGATGGCTGCTCATTCATCACACTGAGTCATCGATTTTTATCAGACAAGTCAAACCATGGGCTCTAATCATTTACTTTTTCTATGCCTCATCAACTACCAAAGCAGATTTCTGATTATAAATTGTCCTGGTCTTCTCTACAAAGTTGTACAAACTTACAGAAAACAAAACGATAAAAAGACAAAGACAAGAAAAAACTGGTCATACTACTCAAGTCTACTCAATCTATCAATCATTGACATTGATTGAGATAAGATGACATGAAGAAGGAATCGCGAAAAATAGTTATTGGCGGAACATGCTTTGCGTTTTGTTTTTTGCGAACTTGAATGGCATGCTTACACACAGTACAGATTTTACTATTTAGTAGTGACTTTGGGCATACTTTCTTATAAAGTATGTGCTTTTCATTTATGGTAGGTACTAGGTACAGAACGCCTATTAAACTCAGATGCTTTGCAATTAATGCGAAAAACGACCGGATTGTTTTGCACGGGTAGATAAAAAAAGCGATGAGATGAGCACTCCTCAAACACGTTGAGTTATATAAAAATAATAGCTGTTCAAGAACATCGAACGGATAAAATTCCTTTGCACATTTTTATTAATGATTTTACTCCATTCTCAGAGGAAAGAACCAAAGATTTTCATCAGTGTTTTGAAATATGTTTCTCTTGAACTCAACAATTAAATCATGTCATTATCACCTTCCTTACCATAGAGTGTTTTGAAAAATTACGTTGATCAATTATCAGTGAACTTGTAAGTACTTTCTAACAAATCAAACTTCTTACGGGTTTCTTATCATTTTGCTATAATGAAATATTAAAATCGAACAGGTTAACAAACTACTGTCTCCAATTTCGCCACAACTTAAAATGGCAATACTTTCCGGCAACCGTCTATTGCTGTCTATTTGGACATTAGCGGTGGTATTTTTCATAGCAATCAATGTGCATCTGGGTCAAAGCAAAGCAATGAAATTGACTTTTCCTTCCGACAGGTTAGTAGTACAATGAATAAGTCACAATTAAAAGTTTATTCATCAATCTATGGAGCAAATGCATACTTGGAAATGTAGAATACAATTTAATTCCAGTGACGAACTCCCGAGCCCACCAAACAGAGTTCGTTCGCCATTTGTGAATTGTTCGAAAGGAATGTTATATCACAACGAGACCAAAAAATGCTGGCCCAAAGAAAAGCAAGGACCGTGTCCCAAAAATATGATCTTGTATCAGATGCATGGACGGTACGGGTACTGCGATTGTCTGGAGGTTCATTTGACAACTGTTTGGCTATATGATGTGGCAAGCAATCGATGCTTTAGAACTTTCGAGCAGGTAATCTTTTGAATTTCCATGTCATGTCATTTAAAACCACAAACCAAACGTTTGTAACATTTCCTTTTGTCCATAAAGGCATTCTGTGCTAATGGAAAATGGCTTACACTGTCCAAAGAAGGAAATGTTCCAGTTTGTTCACCAAATCCATGCGAAAAAATCCAGCGTGAAAATCCCGAAGAGAATGAGATGTACCCCATCGTTCTAATTAACAACAAGTGTGTGAGAGTATTAAAAGTTGGCGAGAATGCTGGTTGTCCAAATCCTGATGATCAAGTTGTTGTAAACTCGAACGGGCTTCCGATTTGCTCTTCCGAACTTGAACAAATTGCTGACCGCAACATTGGAGGAGTAAAACCTTTATCTTGTCGACCGGGAACCAGACGGGATCGGCTAGGCAAATGCCGTCCAGTGAATACTAAGGTCTCTTTTGGTCCTACTCAATAAGTTGTATTAAATCAATAAATATGTATTAGTCATGAAGGTACAATATTGAACTTTATCTAGATATAGGCCGTCACACGATATCATTTTTATATTTAATTTGTAGAAAAGTTAGATGTTAAACCTGAGTCACTGCAATAAAAATTTCAATAGCATCAATGCCAATGCCAAATCTCATATTTGGTTTCAGAAATATCTCTCTATCTTACAAAACCTCAAATAAGTGACCAAACTCTGACAACTCCCTACACCCTACTTAATCTCGGTTCTCCCATTCTGACATTAACAGTGACTTCTTCGGTTTGACTCATGAATATATGTACATATATAGACATTGTAGATTAACTTTTTTTATTGTGCAAAAGTTGCAAAACAATACCAAAAATGATGAGGGTCTCCTATCCATTAAAATAATTAAAAGTATGAAAGTTTTTAAGTACACTATTTACTTTATCGTGTTTTACAATATTTTTCTTTTCTACACTAATCCCCGTTAATGCCAATTCTTGAATCTTCTGGTATATTTTATGTATTGAATGTACTTTTGTAATTCGTAATAAGTTTTTTAAACTTTTTCGTTTCGTTCCCTTTTAACACAGTAATTTTCCTTGCAACGACACAACGGTAAGCCATTTATATCTTGTATGGTATAGTGTATATTTTTAATATTAAACAAATTTTCTGCTATCTTTGCGATTAGATCTTTAGCCATTCGCACCAGTTTGCAATTTCATCTTACTCAATTCAAGCCTTGTGTCTCGCTCCACATTCTAAATCACTGGAAATCATCCATCATCCTTTACTGTTGAACTTACGAAACAGGACGTATGACGTTTTTTTTAAATTTTGTTCTCAACTTGCCTGAGAAGTAATATCTTTGTGTAACCTTCATAATTAGGATTATATGGTTTCAATAAAGAAAGTATTATAACTACACTTTCTTGACTAATACTGTATACAATTTTGTTTGAGTTTGAACTATCTTTGTCAATGTTTATTCATGCACAAGTTATTTAACGTTTATCATTTCGCTTTAACATCAATCGTTGTCAAAATGCACATGAAATTAGTAATTTTAGCTCTTTTTAGTGTGATGTTGAGCAATATTTTGGAACTTAATTTTTTAACTCTAAGAAAACACTTTGTGGAAAACATTCAATGTCACTTCAATTGATTATGTGTTATAACATTCAATAACAACTTTAATATCTGACATGAATATCATGGAGGTCTGGTCTTTCTCATTTTCAGGAGCTGCTTTCATTTTTAATTACTTCCAAGAAATTATGGCTTGTGAAAGCAGAAAAATGACAAGTTGCTCATACTGTAACTGTAAGGAGACTTGTTTTTGATGACTTAATTAGTAGATAGATGTAACGTATTTATTAAAATGTGTGTTTTCACACATAGTACACACACTCCAGTTGAATAGCAGGCTGTGGCTCCCACGCAAAATTTGAGGCTGTACGTAATACGTATTTGACAGTGGTTGACGTAAAGAGAAGTTCACTCAAACAACCGTGTGCCTCTCTGTTTTTTAGACTTTCACTAAACTCGTTACAGAACGCCTTACATAACCATTCAAAAGTCTGCTGTGTCAAAAACCGCATAACCAAATTGAACGCAGTAACGTGTTTTATAGTACTTTTCAAACTCACGATGAAGGCACTTCTCATATTCTTGTTTTTAACAATTTGCTGTGAACTTTCATGGAGTTTTACCTTCAGACCGTCAATTATAAATGTAGACTTGAAAAATAGGACAGCACGAGAAGACGCACTGTCACAGATTTTCTTCTTCAATCCTTTTAAATCAAAAACGACGACGACAACAACAACAGCAAGGACGACTTTCACACCGATCACAGCTACAACAGTGGATACGATACCGAAAGCTTTGCCTTTGGTTAATAACTCCATTTCCCACTTTGAAAACGAAACATCAGCAATTTCGAATGTAACAACGACAATCCCAGTGGCAACTCCAACCATCTGCGTTTCCAGAAGAACAATTGATCAAGTGGAGCCCTTGAAGAATCGATTTCCTACGGATGTATACCTAAAGTAACTTTCATTGGATTCTCTAACTGTAAAATTCAATTGAATATAGTCCGTGAGGCATAAAATGTGCAAAATGCACATCTTCTTTCACTAGACTCAATTCCGTTTCCTTTCTGTTCTTTCTGTATTCATAAAAACTTTCTCCTTTCTCCACCAGGTAGAATGCATACTACAAAACACACGACAAATCAATAGTACTTCCCTTTTTTATGTAGTTCTATTTCCTATCTTAACATCCATTAAAATTTACCCTTGTTTTTCTAAAAAAGTTGACAGTTTTATTTCCAATTTGAAAGGTACGGTTGAATAGAGATGACAAATATTGATTGTGAACTGAAATCAAATTACGGTTTTTTTTTGTTTCACAGATCACAACTTTGCTCAAATGTCAATTTCTCCGTTTTGAGAGAGTATCGTTTTGACCCAGATGCAAAAGTGTGCTCCATGGTGGGAAGTCAGTTACATTGTGGAAGAAACATGATTTTTTATAGTTTTGCTGGAAATCAAATATACGGCCATTGTGACTGCGGCTATTCCAGCAAAATCCCATTACTCTACCATGAGATATCAAAAAGATGCTATTTTATTTATCAGCAAGTAAGTTTCGCGTGGGTTTCTCTATTTCTCCTGCTGTTTGCGTGCAGTCTTATTGTTTTATTTGATCTCAGAATTGTCCTAAAATGACAAGAATCACTAGAAGTGAGAGTGGCGAAGAAATAAACTAGATTTAAGAAAAGAACGAGATTGATCTGCCCATGGCTGATTCCAGTTTCTTAGCGTATAATTTGTTTTGAAGGTTTAATAAAACAAAAGTTTGGGTGAAAGAATTGCGTTGTTCACTTCTTTTCTCCGTATACTTCAAAATATTATAGCAAACAACAATGGGACGTAATGTTGATTCATTCTTTTTCTATACCTTTTGCTTTTATACACGGTATTAAAGTTTTCTCGTGTTTTTAAATAAAGAATGTGTGATAATGTTTAATACATAAATTCTTGGTAAAGAAGAGTAGTCCAAGCGGGATACCGAAAATCTGCTAGCATGGTATGCAGACATATAGATATTTATTGTGTACGTTGTGTGATGTTCTTTTTGTTTATTTCAAGGCATTTTGCAAGCCAGAAGAATGGCTGGAATTGAGAAGAGAAAACGGAACAATTTCGCTTGTCTGTAGTGTGAACAAATGCTACAATGCTGGCAGGGTCGGATTTGGCGTACCTCCATTAGCTTCGCGTGACATAGCCCCGGAGTATGTCCCTTTTCAAGGAAATGGTTCATGTGTCAGACTTGGTCAACCGAATGAAAGATTATGCAAAAATAGAAATGAAACTATTTCCTTCAATTGGCCAAAGGAGTTATATCCCAAGTGTAGAGAGGCAATTCTGGATGCCTCCGGTTCCGACTCTGGATTGATCGCTGTCCTCCCTAGATATTTGGGTCAGGTTGCATCTTTGGAATGCAGCCCCGGATCTTTTCTCGACGCTGTCGGCAACTGTCAACCAGACTGGGAATTTTAATATTTTATTCCACCTTATTACTTTGACTTTCCATTTGATTTTGACACAGCAAAATAATCGATCATCATAATTTTCTTATTTCAATTTTAAAGATATTACATTAAATGAGTTTTAAAATTATGAAAATAAACTTTTTACCACGGACCTTGAAATAACTTGCTCCTATTATTAAAAATATATGTACATTATGTAACATACATACATTACATGTACATATTCATTAACTTTCTAGTTTCTACACATATCATCTAAATGTAAATTTCTTATTTCAAATGAAACTGACTACTAGCGAAATAAGATTTATTTTGCGCAATTCTTCTTTCATTGCATGTGACGTTTTTGAACTGAACTGCTGTAACATATGTATGTATTACATTACAGGATTAAAGCTTTTTGCCTTGCTAGATTTACTTGCTTTCTACTATATTTAAAAATTTATTGTGCAAAAGAAATAAAGAAAAGGAAGGAAAATTTAATGAATTCAAATACGACCAAAGAGAGATAAAAAGGAATTTACAAAATAGTAATAAAAAGTTCCTTTAAAATATGCCAAAGACTGAGGCAAATATGTTCAACAACTCATCGGTTCGGTTTGATTCTACTTTGCGTACATACAAACATGTAGAATTTTCAACTAATTCTCTCTGTGAATTTAAGAATGGCTAAATGATAATGTAAGCTAGACATTTTAGTAAAAGGCTGGAATCTTAAATCAAAATCTTACTCTACAGCTCGTATCTATATTCATAATAAATATAATATAATATAAAATTTTCCCGCCTTCATTAACGATGGGACTGCGAAATCCCACTTGACAGAGTGACATAAAATTTAAATTTTGTACGTAGAAAGAGCCAGTGCTGGACAACTCTAAATCCTAAGTCAAAAGAAAAAGATTAATTGCTTATAATAAAAATATAATATTAATGCTGTAGAGAAAGAGTCACACAGAACAAACTAGGTTGGCTGTTTGGTACAAAAACGCAAGATTTCACTATGATAAAGATAACATAATATAATTACTAAAACTCACAAATTCAAGCTGAAATACGTGACAAAACTAACAAAAAACTGGCAAAACGTAGAAATTCACGTTGGTATACTCTAGATTTTTAAATGGCTTGCCAAATTCAGTTTTGCATTCACAACGAAGTTAGAACAACCACATATTTTTTCCAAATTTTTAAACTAGTCCGTTCAAGATATATGAGAGTAGATTCATAACATAATTTTGGTTAGTTCCAGACAACTTTATAATATTTTTATAGATTCCTTTCATCATACTCTATTTTGCTTCCAATTTCACATGTTACATACATGAGCAGTAAACTGTGGGTTTACGGTAGTAAAAAGCAGTCTGTATTCGGCGAACAGGAAATAAATTGTTTTTACCAACGAAAGTTTAACTTACAAAATATGTACATAAAGACAACTTTCCGCGAAAGGCAAGCTTTAATTGAAAATATGTGTTAGACAGTTTACAGTCTTTGACTTTGATGATTTTGTTTTCAACAACAAGACAAAATCAAAACAAGTATCACATCAAAGACTCTACCTAACTATTAATATCGAATATCGGGAACTTCCAAGTAAAAATATATTAAATAAACAACAAAAATTAAAATACCAAGAAGACCTGATTAATTAAAGATTGAAATTGATTTTGTTGAAGAAAGGGGAGACGACATTAACTGGTCCAAAATTGTTGAATAATGTTATCTAGTCGAATTTATTGTTTGTATAAAATTAAAATTACATTTACACTGTTTTACTACGCTCCTGCTTTGGTCCGTCATTTTTAATAATTGAAATGTAAGAGTGCTCGGTTTTGGAGAGATGTTTAATATTATTTTTAGAAGAAAATCCCATGAAAAGGGAACTGTTGCGTGAAAGAAGTTACACAACAACCGGCAACCGAATGAAACGGAAAGATACTGTTGGTTGGTAGGCGGTCTTGATTTTGGAAAGGAATTTTATTTGCGTTATAATAGTGTTTAATTTCAACGAAGCAAACTTCCACTTTATCTTGGTCGGTTTCAACATGTCGTGTTCAACGGGAAGAGGTTTGTTCTTCCGCCAAAATCATTTGCGTACGTGTTTTTTCTTGTCTCGAATCTCGAGCAACGAGCTAGTAAAGCTTTCATATCATTGACACCTTGACAAAGAAAAATGTTTGCAAGCTTTGTTATTTTGCTATTTTCTTGTTTGTGAATTCCCATCTCAAGAAAAAACGAAATCATGTCACGAAGTCATTTCAAGGCGGCCTTCATAATATATCAACTTCAAAAGGCTAGAAACACGCTATATACATACATAGATTACTCTATTATTAATACAAGCCGCATCTTGGATTAAATAAGCATGCTTTTCTGAATTAATAAAATAATAAAAACGTTATGTAGTTTGGGATTTATTTCACTTAGATGTATAAATAATTATTTTTTCATTGTATTCTGCTGCATTTCTGCAATGAATCTGTTTTGACTTTGGCCAACGCATTACTTCCGTGTAACTTTTAGAAGGGCCCTGTTTCATAGTATCGCGACGAACGCCCTCGTTAGATAGGTGACCATTTACCAACTGTTGGAACTTTGGAACTGTTGGAGTATGTAAAATAGCAGTTTCTTCAAAGTAACCTTTTGACTTGATAATGCAATTTTGATATTCGACTTCCCAGATTCTAGTATTCATCAAACTCGCACATTATTAAACAAAAAAATAACAGTTTGGCATTTGAGATGTTAGGGTATTTTGAAACAGGACACTAAAAATCTTGGGGATTGGGGACTTTTGTCGTACCTAGATAAGTAGTCATGAAAGCTTTTAACGGTGAAAAATGTCAAGGATCCTGTTTATATTAGAAAGCAACTTCTACTGTATTGGCATTTGGCAATAACTTAAGAAATATATAAAAACGTCAGGACTATGTAGCTGATTGTCACAAATGAGTAGGTGTCAGGAATCTGGATTAATTGCGTGTGCGAGTTCAGAGAGTCCGGGATAGTGAGAGAGAAGTTTAAAATTCACACATCATCAGTTGACTCAGCAGCAAAGTCCGGCTTAATTTAATACTCGTGAATACTTACAAAACATACAAATAAAATATCATCTCGTCAGCGCACTCAGCGCTTAAAATTACTTGTATTAAATAAAATCATTAGGATTCCTAACACATTTCTTCATGTCTAGCAGCGAAGCAAAGTTTCATTACAAAGTTTATCCAACTATTCCCTGGGGTTGTGAATTGTGATAAACTAAATCCCTTCCCTGGAGGTACCCTTTCTTGACAAAAATCAATAGAAATATGAGAAATAATTAAACATGAGTTCGTAAACAACAAAATACGTTGGAATGTGTTGAAGGATTCCGAGTCTTCCGAGAAAATGCAAACAAAATGTACAAGCGCACACACAAAAGTGAAACGAAAAAAACTAAATAGATAAATGACTAAATAATATCACAATCTACACAAAAGGCACTTCTCAATCTTAAATATACGTATTTTTGATTTAGATCTTTCACGTTAGAAAACTGATTATATTCTTATACGTAACATTCAAAGATATTACATTTGACTTGTATAACATTTGATAAATATTGTCATTCAAGACACGCAGTTTGCAATGAAATCATTCATACACCAACCCGGCATCAAATCGACGTATTCCTGGATTTGAGTTGAAAAGGAAAATATGTAGAAATTTGAAGGTTTCCAACGGAAGTGTCCTTTGGAGGGTATATGCTGAATGAAACCCAACAAATTTTTTGTAATTCCATGAACTGAAACGTTTGGATTTGTTGTTTGCTACTTCACTATTCACCTTGCAGTTTCATGAAATTGCGTTTATGGACAGACGTGTTTTCTAAAAACAAGCGTAAAATAAATAAAATAACGTACATTCGCGTGACGCTGGTTTGCAGGGATCAGGAGGATTTAAGGAAGTGGAAGTGTTAGTTATGAATCAAAGCATAAAGATACAAAGAAGAATATAAAGAACCAAATATAAATACTTACTTTCGCATTACCTTTTGTTGTTGTGTTGTGTGTCATATGTAGGCGTCTTCAGATTGCCAACGTTTTCCAGTTGTTTTGGAGTTTTTATTGACTATTTTACAGCATGTGAGATTACTGATACTACCTCCACTACCGGTGTGACTGAATGTTTTAAGCAGCATGAAACGTCGCGCTAATTATAAGGTAAACGAAATGAATGTCTAATTTAATTGACATTAAGATGTGTACACTTTTACATCTGATGGATGGCCTGAATGTGGCCGTGAATAATAAAAAGATTACCAGAATGCGTTTGTTTGTTGACGGTTCAAGTTCAGTGTTCATTTACATCGGTAATTACCACATTCTTGTCCATGGGTTCATGACTCATCAGCTTCACGTGAAGAACAGCAATATTAATAAGTTAACTTTCTGCCACAATTAAGTGCATACTGATGGAACTATATTTGATTCACAGACTAAATTCCAAATGTACATACATGAAGACAAGCTTCGACTTCTTAGCTACATCCTGTTTTCGTCATCAAGATAAGTTGATATGGATGACTGTGCATGAGCGAATAAATCATCACAAACAGGCTGCAAATCTTGGTGATGATATCATGACGCAATGAAATAAGATTCTTTTTAGTAACAGTACATGAGTAGCTCAAATCGTACGCAGTAACGTTTTGGGATAGAAGTCCTAAATATCATAGGACACATGCAACTATGTAGTGCATTACAATATAACACAATGAAAGGAAAATCTCAAGGATGATGCTCTTAGGATGGTTAGATAAAAAATTCAAACTTCATACATTCAAAATTCTAATATAAAACAATGTAGATATAATCATGCAATGCCTTTACAAATCCATCCATAAGTAAATAAAAAACCCACAATTAGTTTATTAAAAAGAATCGTTCAATTAAACTAATGTAAAACGTGTGCTTTTAAAATGTATGGTATGAATGATGATATGCTAATATGTATATCTTTTCCATGTAGTAACAACTAAACGTTTATCCCCAAATACTACATAATTTATTAACACTACTTAATAAACTGCGGTGTTCTTCTTACACACGTTAGTGGCAAATAGCGTACCTGCAATTGTTGTAAGAAACGCGCATATTATTAAATACTTAATAAGCTGAGGAGTAGATTTTCTGCAGGCCCTCGTCCTGAAAACTTGTCAGTACAAACCATGTTGTAACAGTATATAAGCAGCGCGTTTAAACATAATTCACTGCAGTAATAATAATCGAGCGCCTTGTGCAAGTGTATTGAAAAATAATACAACAAATGAAAATGTGAATTCCATCCTGATTTTAGCGTTTTGAAGATATTCGGTTTATATGTGCCTGAACAAATTCGATCTTAATTACATTTTGAAAGTTGATTGATGCCTTCCGTACAACACTAATCAGTAATTACCACAATGCTCTGTACACCCGGGATGTCAATTAAGAGGAGGCGGTGTAGTTATCTGACCCTGACATTATTGATTGTGCTACAGCTTAAAATCATGGTCGCTGAAGGGAGATCATTTCCAAGGTTTAGGTCAGTCCGATTTCCAAGCGAAAGTGAAGAGCAGGAGCACCATGAAAACTCCCATCCAAAGGGTAGCAAATACGAACACGTTCAGAGCCAGAGCATAGGGCGACAATCTGTGCTTGTGCTGCCTTCAAATAACATTCCAGCTTCACCAAGTTGGTCACCGGAGATTGATGGCGATTTTTCTTCGGAATCAATATCTGCGGAGAGCGTTGGCGATGCCGTTGAAATTACAGACTTTAAGGAAAGTGAAGGCCACATTTACGATGAAGAATTAAGGTAAGCGTGAAGAAATTCTTTTCAAAACTTTATTTTTTCCAAATATTTCATTCTTAAAAATGTGACAGTTGCAACCAATTGTTGCTATTATCCCGATCTGAACTACAATAACATAATCACAACTGTGTCAAATAAAACAAGATACCTTATTTGTTCCCGAAATTGTTTTCGATTGTCTCCAACATGGCTCAATTTCTATACCTAAATTGAATACAATACAATACAATACAATACAATTGAATACAATTGTAAAAGGTTGAATATGATGATATCGTCAGACCCTATATTTATACTACTTTGTTGAATTTTATTTGAACAGAAAAGCTTTATGTCCACCCACGCCCTCGGGAAATGGAGACAGTCTGAAAGAAAGGAAATATAATGTTACAGGAAGGACGACAGGTGTGGTAAATGGTAAACTGCTGCGTTATGATCTTCAAGTAGGGAAGTGCGCAGAAGTTGGCAAAAGAGAACACTGTGGGAAAAATATGTTATTTGTGGCGGATAAAGAAAGCGGAGCTTATGGATACTGCGAATGTGACTACGAAAACAAACTTCAGAAAAGAGAAGGAAAGCTATCGGATGTACTGCGCGAATTTTATATACCATACGTTTTTCGTCAAGAATTGAATTCGTGCTTTCGTTTGTATGAACAGGTAATCTAGAAAACCGAATTAACACGCAATTCCCTTTAAATTAATAAGTATTTGTGGGCAATTCACCACTTGGGAAAAGAGACGGTGAAAGCGAGCACATTTTATTTTGCCTGTCCCTTTTCAGAATTTTTAACGTCCATGAATTTTTAATGATTTGGTTTTGGCATAATTAAACAGGCTTACTGCAAGGACGGAGAGTGGTTGGTTCTTAGCCGGAAGGTGAAAGGTCCACTTTGCGAAGAAAGGAAGTGTCCTTTATCAACTCTGGCAACAACACATCCGCCTAAAAGCGAGAATAAAGAGAATGGCAGTGCCAGACGGAGAACCTCCAAACTTCTGACACCATCGTTTTGGACGGATGAAGGACCCACTGGAAAAATCATTGCAATCCCGGAGTCTGCGAAGGATTTAAATAAAAACTTGGAGAATGGAACAATGATTAAAAGCGAAACAGGCGAACCTAAACACGAAATCAGCATCTTATGGGTTCCATTCAATGGAACCGAGCGGTGCGTTCAATTGAATAAAGGAAATTCTGAATACTGCGAGGCAGACGAACAAGTCGTGTTCAATGTGGGAGACGTCGTGCCAAAATGCGGAGTCCTTGGAAGAGTAATTGAAGCAAGAGCTGCAATTATTAGAAATGCGTGCCCACCAGGAAGTTTTTACAGCATAATTGGAAGGTGCCAGCCAGACTGGGACTTTTGAAGATATATAAATATGAGAAGATATATGAAATTATAAAAATAATGGAGATATACAGTATGTAAAACTATTAGGTGAACTGGGTTGTAAAGAAATCTTTGAAAATGAACATTTTTAAAAACTGAGAATTCTAGACATAGTAGAAAACTGAAATAAGTCAATAAGTGTCCAACGTCTTTCAAAGCAAATGTTTGAAATAATGTGTCTGTGATATACATTATATATATATTTATTACAAACAAATTTTTACTTTTCTTAAGTTTTACTAACAAATAACTTAGCGTTTTATTTGATACGTTATATATGTACATATATACCCAACTACTGAAATCATGTTCATCGTAATAAAAAAATATATTAACATTTAGTTTTGTTACTTTTCTCTTGGACAAGCAACAAACAGTGAATCATATTCTGCAAAAAAATGTAAACATCATTTAAAGTTTAAGTTACGTAAGCATATTGACTTTAACAAATTACTATCATATCAGTGTTTTTACACCACTAAAATTAATAATTCTTTGAATGTAAATATTCAAACTTCGAATAACTTGTCTTAACTCTTACTTTTCAATCAAACTCGACAGATATCGATTATTTCACGCGTAGAATTGTTTTATGGGAAAATATATTGTTCCAACCTAACGGACTGCTTTCGTTCCCTATCTTCCTATATAAGGGACTAAGCGAGAGCCAACTCCCGATATATTTGCGCCGTTCACGATCTGCGAAAATTGCTGAGTTGGAAAATTGGAAATTGACCTAATTCAAAATGAGATACAATGAAAATTATACCTTTTCAAATGTAGCCTTCTTTCGTTGAATGAAACAGTCTGAGGAAACTTTCTTATTCATCAATTTTCCTTTATTTGCTCTAATCAAATGTAACCTTCTTGGTTGCTAATAATTTCAAAATATTTTAATTGACAACTGTTATAAAAAAACAAAGACGCATTGAAACCTAAAGGTTACGATTTGTAAGTATTATACTTATACCTTTTGTAATTTTGAATGAAAATACTCTTGAAATAAAATTGATATATGGTCTCCTTTTGTCATATCCCCCACATAACTAATGGAGGGCTCACTGAGAATGCCTTTAAAGCCAAGAACATCTGTCAATGTCAATTTTTAAAAGAGAAAGCAATAAAAATGCAAATATCAAGTGAAAAGGTTTAAAAGAAGGCTCCATTTATTTGCAAATATGCAAACTACGTCTCAGAAATTTCTTCCTTCAGCGTCTATAATATGGAAAGGTCACAATGTAATAGTGCCATTTTTCAATTTTTAACGTTGCCTATATTCGTCAAATTGCATTGGAAATATAAATGCCAACTTTAGGTGAAGCATTTGTAAGATACCTCTACCTAATTCAAAGCGCTCTTTCTGGCGGTTTTTTTAGTCTTAACTACATTGTGATAACATTAATTTGGTATAAAAGATCTATACCGGAAAACGATGATCGCAACCTTATAGTCTGACACTAATCTCTTATCCCTGGAAATGTAATAGTAAATACTTGTTTTTGAAATATGTTTGCGATTTTAAAGTGAATAAGATCAAAGCGATGTGTCGCAACAGGTATCAACGTGATTCAAATGCTCAATTCGCAGAATGATTTGAACCTGAAAGTCTATTAATACATAGGCTGGGAACGCACAATTAGCACACTTGCTTTATTTGTACTCTATTCTATACCAAGTATTATGTAATACAAAATACAACAACAAGTACCTCTTATGAGTCCGATTAAAATCCTTTTCACTTCACAAGTGTCTATAATATTTTCATTAGGGTCAATTTTGTAATAATAAATTGAATTCAAAATATATATTTCTGTTGAGAGATGTTGCAGTCTGTACTGTAAATTGCCTACAATATAATACTGCATATTATTCCAACCAATATTAGGTACATGTTTTCCATACACTATACACTTTTTACAACAGTGAAAACAAAAGTAAAAAATTCACAAACATTTACATTTTAAATTACTTAAATGCAGTAAGATTTTTCTGTTATTTCGTAAAATACATTTGATCTAATTCTGTTGTATTGTGCAAATACCATAACAGGTCTGTCTGAACAGGTCTCTATTTTATAACATATAACATCATTACATTTGTACATCCAATAAAAAAACTTCTAAATAAATAAAAATAGTAAACCTAAATAAATATTCGCTATCTTGATATGCCAGCCCATTGAATAAAGAAATAATTTTTATTTACACTTCGGTTCTCATTAATTTCCTTGTAATGCTTTTCATGCTCATTCTCGTATGAATGATTCATTCACTCAAAGTCAACTGGGGATAAGAATGCCTGCATGAATGTTTACACTTCGGATTGGACTGAAACCACACTACCCACTGTCACCGAGAAAACGGAGTTGTGAATTATAGTTAATTTACGTCAGATATGGCACCAAAATAAATTATTATGCAAAATTCCGCTTGTGTGGCTTCAGAGAGGCAAAGAATCATTTAAGTAAACAAGAAGTACGGGATATATTTTTGGAATATTTTCTAAGTGTAAGAAATCATGTAATTTACACAAGGGAGCAGGATGCGAGATACTCTCTTACATCAAAGCTCAATAACAACAACAGAATTGGATTGAGGCAAGTGTTCAGCATGACAATTTGTCGCGAAACGTCCCTCGCTGTTAACAATGGTTGCATGATGCTTAGATTTTCCGTTAACTCGGTTGGGAGATCAAAGGGAAATTGAAATATACCTTGTGGGAGCCAACATGTAATGAAAATTGCAGTGAAAATACACGAATTCTGCATAAGTCGCAGACGATGCTGAAATCTCTTCTTTTGTTCCACCTAAAAATCAAGTTGGCATATATTTATTTACTTATTCAACCTTTTGTCTAATTTTGGAAGAAAATGAATTAAAAGAAAACCTCACAAAGCCTATTTTTCTCACTGCACAGTATAAAAACCTAAATATTCTCAAGTCAAATAAATACTTTTGCACTGAAACGTTCATTGAAGCGTGTTCGGTTCATATGTCTAAAAAAATTTATCTCCAAGACCTTTATATCCAATTGTGATATCCAAAACCAAAACACCCAATGGTACCCAATATCCAATTTTTTAATCTCGAATGGACGTTACGTCCAGTGAAAGTTTCATCCAAGTCACTTACATCAAATACTTTTTATCCAAACTCCAAACTTAAAATAAAACAATACTGATAACATTTGAGTTATTAACCGAATCATTTATTTATTTATTTATAAATTGAAGGCCCCTAATTTTATTTTATCTCACATTTCGCTACTTGCAGACTACCAGCAACATGCATAGATTAGGATAGTGAAGGGACTTTTTGTAAGTGTATAGTGAATGTATTGGAAAAAATCTCGAAGTATTGAAGCCA
>VYYJ01002190.1:0-23235 GCA_021029165.1 Cyphoderus albinus | reverse complement strand
GTTCGGAATGGACTTGATGACGATGCCATGCAGGCTATTTTTTTCGATGCTCATTTTATCTTTTTTTTTTTTTTGTAACAGGCTTAAAGCCTGCAATGCACTGTTTTTGGTAAGGGTTCTATCACAGCTAACGAAGGGTAAAAAAGGTACGTGTGTTTCTTACAAACTCTGCGAGCGAACTGATGTTCCAGTGTGCTATGGTGCACAAAATAAAATTCCGATGGGTTTCTCAATTACAAATGCACACAGGTGGAATTCATTGGAGATGGTAAATGTAACCTTATTTCATGTAGGTCTTCTTCATTAAGAATTCCTCTTGCATAATGAACATCATCAAAGTCAAATCACATCCTGCAAAGTAAAAATGTTGTATGCATACAACGAAGACGAGTCAAAGCCAATCCTTTATTTCCTGTCTTTTTTATTCAACGAATGTTTTCGTTTTGAGGGTTTTTTGAGAAATAGTTAAAATCAGGAAATGAGATGCAGATGCACAATTTTCTGGAGAATACAGAAATGAACAAGCACCTATTTGTGGCACATTTAACCAAGAGGTAACAGGGATAAGCTTTTTTCTTTAAAAAAATGAATCGCGTTCGTTTTTTAGTGATTTTAACGGTGAAAAGTGTGAAAGATAATGTAATTTAATCTTGTCATGTGTCAAGTTCCATAGGAGAGGAAAATTCTTTCTAGCTTCTTGAGTCAGTCAGTCAGTCACAGTCAACTGTAAAGTGAAGGTCTCGAGCTATCGTTTTAGTCATCTGCCCTGTCTTGTGCCGTAACTTATTAAAATAAAGAAAAATCTGATGATGTATGAATGAACGTAAAAACATTGGACACAAAAGATGGGAAACGAATTCATGTAGCCTACTGTAAAATTGGTGGCACGGACTCCAGAGAAGAAAACTCGCAGGAAGCTACGTTTTTCCAGACTTCTTCACTTGACAGCTCTTCTCCTTTGAAAAAGATTTTTCTTCCTCTTTAAAGAAAGGTTTTACGTTACAATGAAGAAAACAATGTAATAAATACACATAATTTATTATTGCATTCTCGCGAGGATAAGGAGGAGAAAGAGAAAAAAAGATATCCCAGAGGAGACTTGCATAATAATGAGAGCCCAGCAGGGAGTTGAAGCTGAAGCTGAAAAGCGCACGGTGCAAAGTAAAAAAGGAAACAATAATTTTCCATTGTTGAGTACGTAATAATAATAAGTGACAAAGACATCGGCAAGTATTGTGCGGAGCTGTCCATCACTTTCTTATTTTTTTTAAATTGAGCTGCATGCCTTTGCCTTGACTTAGAGAGAAGATTACATAACACAAAGTAACAAGCGTGTGTGCACTACTCTGTTGAACGGATGAAGCATTTTATTTATGATTATGATCTTGTGTTCGATTTAATAAATAAATTGATCTTGGAAAAATGATGCTTCCAAAGAAGCTTTCTTTTGGTTAAAGAGCTCATTTTCAAAAGAGACAGCTTGAAACAAAAAATGTTTCACTTCATTTGACTGATACTTCCTCCTTTACTTAAGGTGCAGCAGGGTGCAAAAAGGGTTACAATGTTGTTACTTTTAGAAAGTGTATAAATTTCCCCCGTTGTTCCACATTTGTTTTTTACACGAACACTTTGAAAAAATATCATGTATTATTTATTTTTTATTTATATGAATAAAAAAAAGTCAATTCACGTTTTACACGTTTATACTTGTCTGTGTTACTGCATGGTTGACCTCTCAATGCTAACCTACTCATGTCATGTCACGTCACGGGAAATAGGAGATAACAAGAAGGAACTAAGAGGGAAAGAGGTGTGAGGAAGAAGCACGAAGAGAGAAAAGAGGATTATGATTATTTTACGCTCTCCAGAGGGGGTCACTATTCCGTGTTTTGACACTTGGAAAACAATAGCATCATCGTTATCTGCTACATGACCACAGAGAAAAATAGAGGAAGAAATTAACCTGTTAAATTGTCTGTTCCTGTCTTTGTTAGACCAAGTGGTGTTCCAGCAGAGTTAGGATTAAAGTGGTACAAGTGGATCAGCGTCATAATCATACCACAATTGTCTTTGAATCATTATCGAACATGTCAGATTCTGAATTATTGATCCTAACCATTTCTTCAATGCAGGATATTGACACATCTTCACAAGATAAGTGATAGACATGAGTTATTGAAATGGACGCATTAGACTTGCGATAAACTAAAAGGCTATATGTTTTAAAGCTTCGACTATGATTTTTTTTATTTTGCAGCAGAATCAACCAATCCAATCCTCTATTGAATATGCTACCGGGAAATAAAACGGAGGCGGGGAAATAATCTACCACTTTACTATATAAAAGTGGGAAGAAAAAAATCAGACGAATAAAATTAAAAAGTCAGTCCATTGTGATTTTTATTTTGTTTGCTTTAGTCTAGCTCATTTTACTCTATTTGTCTTTTGGCCAAAGGCCAACAGCAGCAGACATTTTAAACCGTATTATTACCATCCCATTTATTGTCATTGCGTCTCATCCCACTTTCAAAGTGGAAAAACAAAAAGGAGTCAATGAAGGAGTATGAAAGAGAGAAAATGATAATATAAAATAAAATATTTCTTTCTTTTCTAGCTAAAAAGTTGTGAGTAAGCCAGAGCGAAATCAAAGTGAGCCAACCTCCGCGCGTCCATTTACTAGAAACACTCCCCGACAGAGAGAACTACCTACATAAATAGAGCATAATTGCCTTGCGTCACTTGTCGTGTAAATAAATCATACAATAGATGCCTTGCAACTCAAGTATTATCAACTTTTTTCCTTTGCCTATTATGAACGCTATTTTATGTTGTGTACACACCACTTTATCATAATGGGCCAAAAACATAAACAAAAAGGGCTAGCGGCTACAGACGAAGAAGTTAAATGGATGCTAGGATGAGATGAAGAAGAGGATGATGATGATGGAGACGGAGATCATGATATATTATCCTTAAGTACACAGTCATTGACACCTTCAAAATTCACTGTCTTCTTCACTCTGAAACAAGATGTTCTTCTCTTTACCATCATCATTATCATCAAGAGATGACCAATGAGCATTTTTTGGGAGTAACGTGAAACATAAGTAAGTAGTGATTATTTACGCTAGAAAGAAGAGCCAAAGCCAACTTTGTTTTGTACTTATTAACTATAACTATGTGATGGCAGTAGGCATTTTTATTATTATTATTGTCCGTGTGTCCATTTAAAAGCTTAAGTTTCGTACGTGGACGAAGCAGCCTGAAAACAATGAGATGAAATGAAACCCTTTCAAAGTTAATACGTAATTGTGTTATGTAGGTACACTCTTTTGAAAAAATGTTTCATTATTCATCTTAAGCATGCTTATTATGAACAGTTTAGATAAGGTAATAATAATAATAAGCAGGAGCAGCACAAGCAAGGGACTGAGTGTATGGATATCCTAATCATATTCTTGTTTTGCGTTTTTATGAGTTTCTTTCCGCCTTATTAGGATGTTGACTTATTATCCCTCCTGGCACAAGATGAGCGACAAAAAATTGTACTTTCAAAGTGTCTATGATTAAGTGTCCACATTGAGTAGTTCACAGTTATTTTGTTTGAGAGGATCAATTGCCAGGTTGTTTTACCAGAAAAAACTCTTCATTTCAGATTTTCAGATGAAACAAGAAAACCCTACTGCTACTGTTTCATGTTTCTCTGTCTTGCTTTGCTGCGTATGGTCAAAGCGAGACAGAGACAAAGAGCAAGCCAATAAAAATTGTGGTAACAAGCAGATGATAAGATTGAGAGTTGAATTGAGAGTAGGTTGCTTACAAAATACAATGTGAGTCACATTATATGACCATGGCCATTCTCATTTTTTGTGTTTAGCCGAGCTGATTCATGATTGTCGCTTGTCGCCTCTACAAAATTTATAGGTATTTGCTCACTATGTTCAGTGCTTGTACTTGGTATTATCATTATCAATTGGTAAATACAATCGACATATAGAAAAACATAATGATTGACAAGATGACGATGATCATGATGACCAGAGAAAATCCCTTCAGTTTATTTGCCCACTTAATCACTGATTTGCGAATGGGCACTGAGAAAAAGAACATCTGCTGCTCAACTGGTGTCACTTTATGCATCTAATTGAATAATGGTAATCGATTGTTGGAATACAATAAATGTTTTTTCAATCAAAATGCCAAAGTTCTTGATAAAAACACAATATGCTAAATTTCTCACACTTTATATGATTAAGTCGTTGCCTTTTCTGCTGAGAAAAGCTGGCATCACTATTCAGTTCATTTGTAGCTGCCATTGCTTTCTGAATAATTTTGTGTGTTGGAATCCATTGTCTCAATAAGTATCTAACCAAAATGTTAAAATCCGTCGATTCCAAGCTACTCTCGGTGTTTCTCTTGTTATTTTCTGCTGCATCGGCAGCTATAAGTAAGAAAATTTGTAAATGTACATTGCAATTTTTAACAATAATATCACGTTTGTAGGAAACAATTTCATAGCTAATTGATTGAAACCCAATTTTAGCTCCTGCTGTTATTGGAACTCCTGTTGTGAAGGCGAAATACGAGGACGCACCATGGATTGTCAGCCTACATATGGACGAAGATGACTATGCTTATTGCGTGGCCACATTAATTAACGTTTTCGATAAGACAGGTTCCAATGAATTGTGTGAAGGATGGATTGTAACCGCTGCCTCTTGTAATGAGGGCCTACCAGTACCGACCACCTCCCTTGTTGGAAAGCTTGGGTAAAGTGAAATCAAGGAGAGGACATTTCCTAAGTGCATTCATTTTTATTTGGGTGTTTTTTTTATATTCTATTGCAGTAACCAAAAAATGGACAACACAAGCAACGACAACCTCAGAGTGCTAAAAATCCTCGGCAATACAACCCATGAAAACCATAACCCGTAAATTCATTGTTTAATTTAGTATTTTTTAAAAATGCTACAACAATTATCTAATTAAATCGTATTTAAACTTAAATAGAATTACTTACGAGTACGACATTGCCCTGATCAAGGTTGAATTTGAAAATAAAAACAAAAGCTGCCATGAATTCCCCACTTTGAATGTGACAAAACTGAGTAAAAATGGAGGATATGCTGTGAATGAGACTATGTATCCCCTTATTAATGTGACAACCGCAGGATGGGGTCTTCGTATTGAAGATGGACCTCTGCAGAAGCAATTGTACAATGTATCAATTCCCATTCAAACAGATAAAGACTGTGCCACTTTGCTTGGTTATGAATTCTTCAATCCAAACTGCTCGCTTTGCGCAGGATTTCTTTCAGATTCAGGGCAGGATGGAAGTGGACCGTGCTCGGTGAGAAATTCACTGTTGCTTGTATCATATCAATATTGATTTAGAAATAGCAAATTTATCATAAAAATGCTTTAAAATGTTGATTAGTATGATACTGGTGCTCCACTTGTTTGCCAATATACACAAGACGACCTTTCGTACATATATCTTTGTGGAATTGCATCAATGAGTTTCGGTTGTGGCCAAAAAGGATCTCCCACTTTGTTCGCAGATGTAGTCAAGTTGGAAACTTCAGGTGACTGGATTACAAACAATACCATGTCGTGAAAAACTGTACAAATAATTAAATGAAAAGTTTTATTCTAATATTATTCTATTCTATTTGGAATTAAAACGTTCATTCTAATTCTTTATTTATCATGCGGTAATTTAATCTCCTTGTGATATATCATTCTACATGCAAAAAAAATGTGATAAAATTTGGTATAAAGTCAAGAAAAATAAATCTGATTCAAAAATATAAAAAGAATGTCATTGATTTTTACCTGGAATTTCTTCCATTTATACCCAAGAATCTGGATCATTTTCCTTTTAGGTGGTTTCCTCATTGTTTCAGATCCTATAAGTTTTAAGGATAAACTCATTGAATTCAATCAGATTCTTAAGTGACAGGGATAAGATTTTGTCTATTCGTCTGAGGAAGGAATGTGTGACACCTTTTATTTTATTTCCTAGATTCAGTTTCAATTGCAATCGAACTAAATAAATAAATAAGTAAACATTGTATTGGAACTTGACAGATCTGCTTCCAGGTGCACGAGTTGCCACATATTATCTCGGGCAATAATAATCCTTGAAAACACTCCCATTTATTATTCCCTTTATCTATCAACACAAAAAAGAACCAGTCATTATCTTGTTACAACCATTGTTTAACTCGTGTTTCTCCTCATTTCAAAACCTTTAAAGAGAAGGAGGATCCAAAAATAAAGAGTTACATAATATGGCAGATATACCCGACTCCTTCGGATCTTTCGCTGCTGCTGACGCTGACACTATGTCAATGTTTTAGTTTGCTCTTTCCATCAA
This sequence comes from Cyphoderus albinus, assembly GCA_021029165.1. Classification (NCBI taxonomy): domain Eukaryota; kingdom Metazoa; phylum Arthropoda; class Collembola; order Entomobryomorpha; family Paronellidae; genus Cyphoderus; species Cyphoderus albinus. The sequence continues at coordinate 16,856 of VYYJ01002190.1, read as the reverse complement.
TACAATCATAATAATAAAATGGAACACATGCCTTTTTGGTAAACTGTTGGTTGGCCCCGCTTCGACCTTTTCTTTTTTGGTTTGAGGTTGTGTGTTAAAATTAAATACAATACACACAACGACCGACCTTACGCCATTGTTATATTTCACTGTTCATAAGAAAAGTCTTCCAGATAAGCGATATTCTTTAAGGAACGGGTTGAACCAAAAAATGTAAGAAAAGTGTAAGAATTTTCCACTGAAAAATAAGAAAAGGTTAAATAAGGAGGTAGTGGTAAAGGCAACGAGCGGATTTTTATTGTTCCCGTTTTTGTTTTATAATTACCACCTGTAAAAGAATGAAAGAGAAGAAAAGGGAAGACTCGAAGAGAGCCATTATGTATTATTATCCTGATAAATGGCCATCAGTTCCACAGTGTGTGGCTGTCGTGTGATTCTTGAAAAGATATTGATCACTGGATAATCGGGAAGATAGCTCTAAATAAATATTTCACTTTGACTCCGAGTCTGCCTCGGTCATCGATTAAGGAAGAGTGAGGAAGAAAAATGAAATTTAAAATGGAGGCGATGAGATGAGGCGTGATGCTTGTTTTCGATTATTAGAAGCTCTGGAATTTATATGATTTTGTTCTAAAATTTGGGGAAAATCTTTTTCCACACACTGCATTTATTCCTTATTTCTTTTTAAAAAAATGTAAGGAAAAGATTTTTATTACCCAAGCAGAACATTAAGATGGCCACATTGAGATGAGATGGAATACATTCTTCTGGACTTCTATTTCAATATCATAATTTTCAGCTTGGTCAACAAAAATGTCATTTAGATCGGGTGTAAGAAATCTATGGTATAGCCGGTAGATGTATGTATTTTTTATCAGTCATTGTGACTTTGTGGGGCATTTCATATCATGATTCAGTGACGTGATAAGGTAGTTAGTTACTTACACATAAATGGACCAGTTAATGAGACATGATAAAAAAAAGTCTGAAAAGCTTACTTTTCTCTCTTTCTAAAGGACTCGATTCTTGATTTTTAACCCACTGTCAGTAAATGCAACCAAATTTTTTTGAACTCGTGATTTACATCTCCGACTGAATTAATCTCTGAAAATCGTCACAGAACCCAGCCAAATGAAAGTCTTCTCACAGCGGTAAAAAAGGTCAGAAAGGTGAAAGCCCATTACGATATGTACACATATTTCTCTCTCATTCCCATTCTCTTCTTCCTCCTCACACACGACATATACTTACACATAACACATGGTGTGTAAAAGTGCCAAGATAAGCAGCAGTTATACCGTTTTTGGTTCTCTCTCGTCTCCAGAAAACCAAACAAGCAAGTGGGTAATAATTACGCTGTGAGAATCATAACATGTGCTCTATGGTTGCTCATTACTACTCCATTTTCACTCTGCTTCTTTTGCACACACTGACTCACACTTAAAGGTTCAAAAGGGACAGTCTTATCTTAATCGTGCGTGTCCACAGCCACTGGCTATGTCCAGTTGGACTTGTGTGTTATTATACCGTTTCTCCTGATCCTCTATTTTTATAGTTTTTGTCCACATTTTCCCATAAATCCCTGCTTTGTGTGGTTAATTGAGCCCTTTTTCTCTATTTAGAAGAAAGACAGGCACTTTGGAAAGAGCAGTGTGAGAAATAATTGCTCAATAAGCCCAGTGAACAAAAATACTCGCTTATAATTGTGGCTGAAAAATGGTACGTTTTTGTTGATTTTTAACTCCCTACCCTTCTTATGCTACAGCAATAACACCAAGAATAGAAAAGAAACTTTATTCACTTAATTACAAATAGTAATTCCCCACAATTCCACATTATCTTATAATTCCCTACAACCCCACAACTTCTGATCCCTTCCACGACATTTGCAAACGTGGACATCAAAGATGACAACGGAGAACAATTCCGGCTGGTGATATGAAGCGAATAGAAATTCGCCACGAAAGCCAGGACTGGAACCCACTGAAGCTGGGCGTTAGTTTTCACTCTTATTATTACGGTTATGTATTGCAGTCAATTTAACGCCTTTTCTCTTCCAAACCGGTAAAAATGGTCGTAAAAAGGCTTTTTACACAAAAACTAATGTACACTGCACATCCAAATACGTATTTAGTATAAATGCGGTGCTCTGCGGCTGCTGAGAAATTACATCACATTTGCTTTCTTAATTACTCTGCTTTTGTTCAACTGAATAAACGTCTGGAGAAAACGAGAGGGAAGTTTTTAGTAGAAAAGGAGTTTATTGCTATTGCCACACCACCAGTTTCTAGTTGGGAACAGGAACATAAATGCTGGGTATAATTGCGACCTTTTTATTAACCATTAAAATGTCCCAGTGAAGCAATTAAGTTGTTCGCTACACTCAATTGAGTTTACATGAGCGTTTACACTTTTATGACATATTCTTTACACTGGCTTTATTCTCCTTTACTTCTCACTGCCCAAATTTTTTCGAGGGTTCTGCTTTTTTCTTGGTTGAACACTCTTAAATTGTAAGGGTCTTTCATTTGCGTAACGAATCGATTTGCCTTTTACAAATAAATTCATTTTCACAGCCACATTTTTTATGATTGGCTTAGTTAACTCTGCTTGATCAAATTACTGGGTAATAAAATGGTCTTGTCATCAAACATTGGTTTGTGTTACATTTGCATTTCCATTCGTTGGATTAATGGGGCACTGTTTCTTTCGAAAAATCTCAAAGGCATAAATGTTGCAGGTTATCGTGTTTTTTTCTTGAGCCAAGGATTACCTTGTTTAACAGATTATTTTTATGTCCCAGGGCAAACAGAACACGAAGAATCGTTGTAGCTTTCTAATTCAACCAGACAAAGATAAGGCAAGCAAAACTCTTGATTTAATTCGTGTGTCAAAAAATGAACCAGGAATTGTAAACTAGAGAAGGAATGAATGACAGATTATTTTATTTTTATTCACGCATCAGCCAAATCATTTATGGTGCTTAAAAGTAGACCATCATCATTTTTTAAATAAAAAATGTCATGTTTTCAAATTAAAAAAATTATGTGTTCAGGAGAATGAGAACCGAAGTTGTGCGTGTCCATCTGTCATGATGTATTATTGCCCCAAATGTTGATCCTTGTCTTCTGCCTTCCCTTCTCCAAGAAAAAAGAATATTATTTCTTTTGTGAGAACGAAAAAAGGCAACTAACGAACCATGGCTTGTCATATTAACGAAGATGTGGTAACTTCTTTGCCACACCACAATAGGATCAGTAGAATGGACACATTTTATGGTGGAGGTTGACCTGGTAGAACCAAGAGCGATCCCTTATTGCTTCTCCTCTTGGTTCTTGGAAAAGCTACTATTACCTGGTTTTACTTGTGTAATAATAATGTTATTGTGACAGTGTACTTCCTTCATTGTGTGGCGCAGCGTGGGCCTTCGTTTACCATTATTTACCCAGTTTATAATAATAAGCATATTATAACAATAATAATAAACTCAGGTGATTTTGTAACAATGGACTTCAAAAAAGGAAAATGATGATGATGAAGATGAATAAGCGAAGCAAGGCCGACGACGAAAAAGAAAGGAAGATGTCTTTTGAAGAGAAAAATCTCCGTATCCCTTTCTACACTTGACTTTTTCTATTAGTTTAAACGTTTTCTTAAATGCTTATAACAATAACATTCCATGCAAGAAAAAAGAGGCGTAAAAGGAACAAATGGGCATATTAAAATATGGAACGCAAATGAAGAACGTCATCATAAAAATAGTCATTTTTCCTGTTTGAGAAATGCGTCTCTTGCATCTTGGTCCTCTTACCTCTGTCATTGTTGTAAAAGTCGGTTGTGTGCACTGTGGACAGTAATGATAATAAAGATGATCGTGACGAAGATCCTCATCCTGAACGAGATCGTCATTCTGAAAGAATGCTATGCCATAAGAGGCATAAAATAGAAACTTTATATGTGGTCCCACTCAGTTGACACATGTGGGTTGGAATTCTTGTTTGGGAAAACCTTTTCGTGTGACAACTTATGATATTATTATTATTGTTGTAACTTTTCACTGTAGCTTTTTCGTAGTGAAGAAACCTAAAAGAAGGAGGGGGAATATTTTTCCGCTTTTAAAGACAATAATATTATCATATCATTGAGGGAATACGATGGCTCTCCAGTTTTGACAGGTGATTAGACTGTAAAAGTCATTTCTCTGATCGTGAGTGAGTTGTGTAAGAGGAACAAGAAAGACACGCTGATTATCATCAACGGAGCAATAATAATCAAAAATTGGTTATAACGATGCTATTTTGGTTTTTGTGATTTCATGTGTATTGGCTGGCTTATGTATGTTAATTGGTTTACCAGTTTATTTCCTCGCGTAGGTATTCAGTTAGGCGCATTGGTATTGATAACATAAAGAGCTGACAGTAACTTCAGTTATAGTAGCTAGCAAGCGACCACAAAGCCTGCCACTGTCACACAAAGTTGTCCCATGTCTTGTTGACAAGTGTGGGACAACCGCGATCATCGTTCTAACCAAATAAATAACGGAATGGAGATAAAGTGAACGCATTCTGTGGCCATCAGTTAAATATTCCCACAGCTCCGCTCAAGTCGAGTGTTGAGCCGAGTCGAGTGGCTTTTGAGTTTACTTTACCCTTTTCATCAATACATCAAGAATCAAGAGCAAAGCAATTGCAAGGGGAAACGGATTAATATTATTGCCGCTTTAATGGGACGGTGATAACGTGAGTGTGAGTCGAGTCGAGTGGAATTTCGCTTTTGCCCTTTTGGCTTTTAAATGCGAACAAACGAGAGCGACGTTTGAATACAAGAGAAAAATATATCTCTAATCATTGACTCACTGAGCCATCTTAAGTTGCTTGTCGGTATTTATGCGTGAAATGAAAATTGTCGTTCGTTTCGTTTGTGGATGTGACCATGTCGTGTGAGTTCTTTCTTTGTGGTCTTTGTGTCATGTCAGTATTAATAAGCAAAAGCAGAAGCCGAAGCAATTTTCAGCATTATGTACATGTATGAGTTGGTCGGTGGAAAAAGGTGACGACTGTTTCTGTTTGGATATTATCATAATGATAATCCACCGCTTAGTCACTTGTTATTGGCGATACAGAACGAAACACTTATGAATTTCTTATTGTCTACATATCATTCGCTTACAATAAAGGAGTTATTTTTGGATTTTTTAGCTGTATATTTCATAGCACTGAAACCAAGAGAAAAGTTCAATTCATGCAACAAAAATTTACTTTTAATTAGGTATTGGCAAAATCATTACAATCATCAATTCATCGTAATTTGTAAACATTTATTTTTATATGCCTTTTTGAAAATTAACTAGTCAGAGAGCTGGAGAATGGAGAGGATGACGTTCAGTTCATTAGACGGACTGAGGGTAAAAGAACAGTTTAAGGAATTCGTCAAAATCGTCACGTGCAAATTGCTGGAAGGATGCAACGCCGTTCAGTGTCATTTGATGGCTATACGAATAAAACAAGGAATAAGATTAAAATATGATAAATGCGTTTGATGTTAGAATTTAGTGGATCTTTTATTACCTCTCAAAGAAGTGGCGCACTTCTTCCTTAAACTCGGTCTCGCAATTGTACATGAAAGTGACTTTCGCAATTTTTCCAAAGTTCTCGAAATTCATCATTGACATGAGAGTTCGATAGCATCGCAAGAGCACGGGCTGAATCCAATATTTCTCTGCGGCATAAATGAGTGCGCAAATGTGGTCAACATTGGCCCAATCAAGGTGGTGAGTATCGTTCAGATAGAGGAATTCCAGGAGGACGCTCATAATTTCTGGAGAAATATCCTCCACCGATACTTTATTTGACGACTTTTCCACACTGTCCATGTGACTGAATAGCATGCCCATGAATACTTCACTACGACCTAATTTAATTATTTATTAATGAATAATTAACTCAAGGAAAAATCCACGTCGTGCAAAGCAATTATATTATTGAGTAAAAAATGCGCAATTTTTCTCAAGAAAATTACTCGACAATATGAACTTATGCGCTTTTAAGACTTTGTTGCCACATAGAATCGTAATGTCTCCGGTTTCCTCCCTGCTTTTCCAGAGACTTTCCAGTGAGCTAAGCAGAGGGCTCCATCCGGCCGCACCGAGTTCCAGTCGTTTTCGCTTAGGCGGTGGCTGACCATACAACCTGTAATTGTAAATATCGTCCGTCTCAGGATTCCCCAACTGTTTAATGAGTGGTGGTGGAAGGTCTTTGTAAATATTTAAGCGCAGTCGAAAGCAGAGAACTCCATTTCCATTAATTAGTTCATTCCGCTTCGATTGCAGCACGGATTTGGTTCCAATGGAGCAAGCATGAGAACTCCCTTGATTGAACGACAGCAGGGAAGCATCAACTAAACCCACAAAATTAATCCAAAGTATTTTTTGCACACTTCAAAACGCAATGCATGTTTAATTATAATTAGCAAGTTATTTTATTAATTTTGTAATATTATTTTGACATACAAACGGAGCCACTGGTAAAAGTGGCCACACCGCTGTCGTCCACAATTTCGTATGAGACTTTCACCCAAACGGGGTTTGTCGCGAAATTAAAAATTTTCCGACAGAATAGGACGAGTTGAATCTCCATTTCATTGTTTGGAGAAGTATTCTTTTTCAGTTGCAGTTGCCTGTTTTTAAGAAAAAGTACTTTTAACGATAGTAGTATGTATGTACGTATATTGCAAAAATTCAAATAAATAAATTGTTAAAAAACCATTCGATCGGTTTTCCGATTTCCATTCCGCGAATGAATGAGGGCGACGAAATGGTTTCAATTGTGTCCAACAATGACACGCTGGAATCTCGATCCGGTTCCTTGGTTGGATTAAGGAATTCTGGACATGGAATGATGGGAATAGGCAGAGATTTCTCGTTCAACTCCCAGATGTAAATTGCACGTTCCGCCATGCTCTAATTTAACCAGGTCTTATGGATTATTTTAATCCGAAACTTATATCTAAGTATGACGAAAGATTGGTGTAAAAATAAATCACCTCAGAAATGTTCGGCTTAAGAACTGGAGGTGGGGGATTTGCAATTTTAGGAATAGGAGGACGGCTAAATAACACATCATCCACTACTGCTTGTACGTCCGGGTTTTGGTTATTACCATTTCTGTCGGCCTCCATTGTGCTTCTTGCTTTATCAGTGGACTGAATTCTTAAAAAACGAACTGTTGAAAGTAACTGGATTCCAATTAAAATAAGAAGAGCTACTTCGATTTCACTAAACGTAGAATAATTCTCCAGTAGTATAGAATCACAGTGTGTTTTATAATGCACAGGATTTTTATTTCTTGACTTTGAAACGATGATGGAGCAGTCAAAAATAAAACAAATGCTCTCAGCAAGCATTCTTTGTTCCTATTGTCTTCCTAGACAACGAAAGTTATTAAGAGTAAACCTAGGTTGGCAGGTGCTTAAGGATCCATAAGGCACCCCCGTGGGACACGATACGATGCATGCAAGGTGCAATCATGATCATGATTTGTGGTCACGACCGACTATGACCGAATTGACGATCACGTTCAAGCATCATTCGGATTCATTTCATTGCATTATGGAGAGGGGAAAGAAAGTATGTAAAAGCTTCATTTAACTTTTAATACCAGATTTGTCCAAATTTTCATTATTCATTTAAACAAGACAGGCATCACTTTTCATGTAACGCTAGTGTCAACTCACCACATGATTTCTTCCAGTAACCGTTTCAATTGGAAATATCGAATTGTACTTTTTGGCTTCCTGCTTGCATGTATCAATTTTTAGAAGGAGTCATCAAAATGATGGTGGTCGTCGGAAGTCAAATGTGGAAACTGTATTGAATGTATTCAATGAAGGAATGACGCTTAAACCTATAGCAAGCGATGCACATCAAATTCTCTCTGCTGGAATCAATGATCGATTGTGGACACCAGGAATGAAAAAAAAAAGGAAAAAAAAGTGAAATCATCGTTGTTATCTCCTCGTCGTCACTTTAATGAATGAATGAAAAGGTATGGAAAAATATTCCGTTCAAGGTACAAGGTAATCTTTTATGACGGTGCATAAAAATTATTACCACATACATCAAAACGTGTGATGTGTGCACTGTAATATATCAAATGTCTGTTGCGTATTTTCCCATTTATTCGAGAAGCTGAATGTGGTGTATGAGAGGATGGTGATGTGATGAGATTAAATTACATTTATTTATTTTTCACACTTTCTTCAGCGTAAGCAAGAAAGGAAACTAGTATTTTATTACACAATGATAATGATAATGAGAATGATGGTTTTTTATAGAATTCTTATAAGTGGATTGGATAATCGGTGCACATCACGAAACAAGGCAGGGGGCTCAATTGCTCCAAGAATGCATTACCCACTTATTTGGTATAAAAATGTGGTCAGCTTGACCATTTAATTATTTGAGCGTATATACCATTTATCTTTCTCTTTTAGGTAAGTTTAAAAAGGACCCATGCAGTTTGTGTGGAGAGCAGATTAGAAAATAATATTTAATGCTTCTGGTGGCGCTTTCGCTGTGACTGGCTAAATTACATGACACATTACAGAGGAAAAAATATTATTAATGGAAATGTAAACTTGTTCCTATTAACTCTTCTCCACACTTTCTTCTTTTCCTCTCGTAGTATTTACATTTTCCACGAGAAAAGAATCAGTCATCAACGTCTTGAAGCATTTCTCGTTTTAGAAAAAAACTCATTTAAGAAAATAGATGGATTTAGATGCTGGATTAGCTAAGTTTTGCCTTTCATTTTATTTTATTTTCGTGGCCACACCATCATACTATCATAATAGTATCATGACAAGGTAATTGTGAGCAAATAGAGTTTAAAAAGCTAAACTGTGAATGAAGACGTGTAATAAAAAAAATGACAGGGAAGTGGAGAAAAGGGAAAAAGCCTGGTGTGATGTTCGTGGACACCTGGAGTGCCCAACCGGAATTCTCTCGGTGAAACGTCTTTTTGGAAAAAAGAAATGACTTTATTTGGCTTTCATGAGGAATATTATGATTATGATCCACTTGATTTCTTACAGACAGACACAGAGACCAAGACGAATGTAGATTTTTTGTATTTTGTAGTCGAGCTAAAAGCTAAAAACTAAAAGCCATCAATTCATTTTTTGGTTCATTTGGCTTTTCGTATTTGTATCAGATTTCGTTCGTTCTTGCACTGTTGCTTACATTTCTTCGTGTTGCTTAAATGAAGTGAAGTTATTAAAAATACGTAATTAATTAAATTATTAAAACTGGAGTGACAAACAAACCATTTAAGAGCGAATGGTTGCATGTTCTATTTGTTCATCTGGGCTTTCAAGATCGACCCGAAGACCTGAACCCTGTCATATAAAAATGATTGATAAAGTGAAAAATAACTTTATTTTCTATCTTATTAACGAACCGAGATAAAAAAATTATGGTCATCGTCATCTCTATCATCAATGAACTTCTTGATGTCAGTGATGCCGTATTACATGAACCAGTTCACGCATCATGCCCAATTAAAAAATAAATAAATGTTTTCCACAAAATGGAAATGCCCAACCCTGAAGCCTGTGGCAGGAAAGAAGTAAGCAACCGTCAGTCATCATCAGTTTCGCTCCCTTATCATTATTGTGATTATCATCCAGAGGGCAATTTGGTTTCTTTCCTGTGAGAAATGAGTCGTTGCGATGATGTGTCATTTTTATCTTTGAAGAAGCACAAAAAATCGACTTATTCATCAAAATGTATGTGGTGTGTGTCACATGTGATCTGTGTCATTTTAGTCTCAATCTCAATAATTAATAAGCTGAAGGGTCAACTGTCGTTAACCCCTTTTAAGAAAATAAATGGATTGCATTAAATTGAACTTTTATTTATGTATTAATAATTCGTTCCGTTCTTATCACCACCAAAATGAATTTTTTATCGTTAATCGTAAAGTAAACGTTGTAAAAATAATTTTCCACCACTTTATGTTCTAATTACAAATATTTTGTTTAAAGAAGATGAAAGGGTGAAAAAAGTGGTTCAATGATAATTATAATGTAAATTATAATTTTACTAATTATAAACTATCTTTTCACAGAAGAGTGACCAGAAGAAGTCAACCGTGACCTTTTCCGTCACATTAGACCCATAGTCATTAGTGGTTTAAAGAAAACGCTGCTGCTGCTCGTATAAAAAATAAGTCATAAATAATAATTTAATTGCTGTTTAAAACAGCGTATTAAAAAGAAGTTGATGATGTAGGAAAACGAAGAAGTGAATATTTTTATGTTTCGTATGCTCATTACGACACACACAATCAGAGAGAGGATTATGAGAAGAGTATGGTTATGTGACGGAACAGCAATCATTTATATCGCTTTGATTCTTAATCGCCTCTATTTCCAATGTATCAACAATCTAATTAAAATACAGATTGATTATAATTATATATCCCTAATGCTATTATTACTAGTACCATTATTGCGTACCAAGCGATGGACTTTGAAATTATTGATTTAACTTCAATCCTCATTTCATTTCAATTACACACACTGAAAGTTGCAACTGTATTTTGAAACGAGAAAAGGAGTCCTGAGGATAATAAAGTTTGTGGGTAACAAACGTTAACTGAAATTTATTACAAGTCGTAAATCACACGGGCAGAAAGCAGAGAATGTTGTCATCATAGCTAAAATTAGATTAGTCTAAAGTGTAATGTGTGGCTTTTCTCAAATTTTCTGTCACATGACACAAAACATAAAATGAAAATGACACACTCCACTACTTTTGCTTACTAACGTTTAGGTAAGTAAAACTTAATTTCATAGATGATTATTGGTTCCATTGGTCAATAGGGAAATAATAATAAATGTCACAGTATGTTGAGACAGATAGGCGTATATTAATTATAATTTATAATTATTTTCCCTGTGACCTAGTTTTTTGAAGGGTTTTCAATGGTGAAACTGTGAAAAGATAAATAAAAAGCTGCACATCTCCACTATTTCCCCTGTCGAATTCATTTCTCTCCATTATTTACAGATCGCTGGTACAAATGTGCTTCCACATGTAACAAGTAAGGCAAGAATCTCCTGTCATTTTGCCAGATTTTTTTAAAACAAAAGCTCTGAGTTTTGTCTCCCATTAATACAATTACACTACATGAAGAGATTTATTTCTCACTGACAATGAAATTGGTGATGGTGTATTCAATAATATTGAATTGACTGCCAAATTGTTTTTTAAGGTCAACTCCACTCAACTTGCAAATTGAAAACGAACAATAAAAATGACAGTCACTTGATAAGAATTGAGACGGTCTCTCTGCAATTGCTGATCAATGATCATTGTGATTGTGATCATGTTCGCAATGGCACAACGCATAAAAACGACCCTCCCTCTTCTGAATTTGCGTAGTAATTTAATTACCGTGAATCCGCTTATTAAACCTCCTTGGCAGAAAATGTGTTTGCTGCGTGGTGATCATTACCAAAATGTTATATTACCAGCAGCTTTACTCTGATTTCAATATTTTGTACCCAGCAACCCAGGTCTATCATTTGCCATTTTTATATAATAATGAAATAAGCAGGTCGCTCTGTCTTCCCTCTCATGTTTTATATGGGTAATAGAAATAATCAAAGCTTAATGCAAAACAATGTAATGTCTCGACTACTGCTCTTCACGTCTCTCATTTTTTCTCTTGTCCAAAATTTTAACAAATTCACCAAATTACCAAGCAGTTAATTAAAATTCAACATGAAAACATTTTTCTTGCTTGATGTCCCGTCACTGTGCAGCAACGTCCATTTCATTTCGCTCTGTCTTACACCCTTACCCATATAATGGTCCTTCTGGCACTTTTTCATTTTGAACCACTGCGCTGTCCACCGATGAAAACAGAATTTAATGATCACTTTAAGATTAAACGATGCATCATGATGATAATGATGATTCATTCATTTTTTCAATGTGTGCATTTTGCTGGTTACGATGTGATGCGATGCGAACCCTCAAGGGCTAACTGTCACATAAAAATGTTTCAATGCGCACCCTACTAATTACAAACGCAACAGTTCAATATAATAATCGTAATCGACGCTCTTCTACTCTCTAATCGCATGAAAAACCATTTAGTGCATGTTAAATAGCGATGATTACTACTCGATTTGATAGGGAGTTGAGAAAGGAAAATGAGAAAAGATGCGATCATTTTGTCTTTGACATCGAAGAAACAAAATTGCTTATCGTTAACCTCTTCAAAAAATCTACATCTGATCTAAGATCTGACATTTTGTGAGACTCGCATTTCTGGAAGTTGAAACCAGAAAATAAATGTATGACGAAAAAAAGAAAGAAAGGTGCAATAATTGCGTTGCAAGAGACTCAAACTGACAATCAATCGATGACCAGACATTAGACCAAGCCGGTCTAAAAAATATTATTATCCTCATGATTGGCAGTTCATTATTCAAAATCGAACTGTTATTAATATTATTGCAACATTACATGCGATGCAAATGTAGTGACCACAATCAAGAAACAATGAGAAGGTAAGAAAGGCTATTAGAAGATAATAAAATGTAATGAATGACATAAAGGGACCCATTCAAAAACAACGTTTCAGACCATTCAAGTAACTGAATACTGAATAATATTTAATGCAAAGCTCAAGCTCACCTTGCAGATCACAGCTGCAAGTTACTAGCAGATAGAGAAGAGAGAGTACAAATTTTTAATTATTGGCAAATGGCTCATCCTACTGGCCATTATTATTTTACTTCCCTTTGCCTGCCTCCATTATAAAATGTACAATAATTGTTAGCCGTCAGGGGAGATAGCCAAAAGGTGTGGTGATGATCACTATTATTAAAAATCGGAAAACATTGGGTGCATGGCGCTCCTTCGTGGTGCATTGCAACCTTCCACAAATTTAAATTCATATGTACATAAACGTTAATTATTAGTAGAAAAAAGTAATTAATACATACGCTTTTCTAAGGCACAAGATAATAATTAAGACCCTTTAGGAGGAAGCAGTCTCGTAATTTTTAATTAAATTAAATTAGAGTGTAGTCAAATAAGCGTATTTATTTAATTGCCCTTTGTTCGTTTGATACAAAATCAAAGTTAGTAGAAGTGATCATTTAATTTTTTCTGCTGTGATCAGATTAAATAAAACAGTTACAACGCAATGATTCGTTTGTTACGTTTATTCACGTTGTGCCTGTCTTTTTCGCATCTGGGCATGGGCTTGAGCACATTATTTTATTGATATTTAATAAAGGGTTACGCTTTCCTTTCCGTTTGACATTTACCGAGAAACCGTGAAAGATGCAGTAAAGAACCTTTAGTTGCTGCCTTTGTTGGCTGATTGATGTTCTCTGATAGATGGATGATCATTGTCCAGTCCTGTCTAGATGATGAAACGGACTGAAGAACGCCAGCTGCCTGACTCAAACCAATCCAGAGGAAAACCGGATTTGCTCCATTATTAGCACATTCATTTTCATTACGTTGTGTGTAACAAAAAAGGCAAGTAGAGAAGAAAAATGATAAAAAGAGAACAGCATGTAAAATTGTAATAGAGCTTTCATTATTATTATTGTTATTATCGTTTATTGGCCCAAAGCACAATTTTACATGATCATGAATTTTCCTATGAGCTTTGCCTTGCCTTTGCCACTTTTCAAGCTTGTACAATGCTCCAGATAAACATCCAGGACAGGATAGTCTTGCAAAATTCTTGTTCTCAAATAATATTAAGAAGCACTCATGATAAGCATCGTTCCCAAAGCTGGTGAGCATCAGTCCGGAGTTTACCAACCAAGCAATAATAAATCCATTAAATGAACGTAAAACTGTTTTTATATGATTTAGTTTAAAATTATGGTACATATTTGCTATTCGATCGGTTGCACCGCACCAACCTGCTAAACTTGAACACAATTTAAATTTAAATTGTGGTACTCACAGATTACAAACAACCAGCAGCTTGGCTTTGGCTTACCTTGTTTCATTTAGATTAGCAATGAATAATTACTTCAAGTGCCACACCACTGATTTATTTTAATTTCGAGAAAGAAGTTATATTTTTTATTATTACCTATCAAGTCTGGCATTGCATGCATTTCATAGAATCGTATGAAATGAATTAAGGTGGGTTTACAAAAATCTCAATTACATTGGATTAATTTACGCGCATTTACATTTCATTAGTGATTACATGAACCATGCAAAAAACCGGCCAACAAGGAGAACATGAGCACTTGCACTACTCTTTCGTGGCCGCGGGTTAAGCGTCTATAAATGTACACTTCACTCACTTAGTTTTTATCTTTCAACTTAAGTACGATGATTACATGCAAATCAATCTGTGTGTGAAAACTGGTAATACTTTTATATCTTTCATTTCATTGTGTTATTATAAAGCAAATCAATCTAATCTAATATCTAATAGCTCATCGTTATCGTCACAATTGTTTTTTGCCATGTCTGCTTACTGTCTCTAGTAAAATCATCGCGAAAACAAAACGAAAAAAATCAAGGAGAAAGAAAGGCAGACGATCATTTCACAGGCAAGACAAGTCATCCATCTGTCCAAATGAATTATCCGAGAAGTCATGAATATGTAAATCACTTCAGCATCACTATCATCATCATCGTCATGATTTCAAAGCAGGCAAAGTTTTTTCTTCATGATATGAAATTGGCCTTTTGTAAAATGTATTCTTCGTCTTATTTGCGCTTTTGGCATCAAAATATATGTTGGATGCTGTATGGTAAATTCCATTGCATCTGCTTCGGGTGAGGCGTGATGATGTGTCAGCATCGTATTATGCCAGTGCCATTGTCAGTGTCAATCTTTTTTGTGCCAACTGAACAGATCTGGTCTTAAACTGCAGCCCAGAAGAGTACCATTATGCACATTTCAAATAAAGACACTGCTTCACTCTCACTTGGAAATGATATTATTTTATGCAGAGTAGAAAGAAAAAGGTTCCTTGTCTTTTGAGTGGTTGGAAGATGTGAGTATTTAGAAAAAAGGACCAATCCCAGTTTCTCATTTATTTATTTATTATTACATTACATTCCTCCCAAAGGCGATCTCCGCATATTAAACAATGAGTTACGTGCATTCCCTGCTCGTTTTGACTGGTTTATGCAGCAAATCTATTAAATTAGCGTTCTACTATCAAATTCAATCATATCACAACAATGAATAAAAAATTCCCCCCATTGGTAATAATGGTAAGTAATAACAATCAAGTGTTCACACTTTATTATATTGTGCACACAATGCTACAAGAAGAAAAAGAATGCGAGGAGGGAAGTGTAAGCAAGGAGAAAAAGAGAGAATTGCATTTTCTGAACCGAGCGTAGAGAATGAAACGGATGCGAGAGAAGTCAAATAAGAAATAAAGTGTGGAATCCTGTGATGATTGTGGCACTCGGGATGGGATTGTTTGCACTGTTGTTGTGAGCCACGTCTGTATTACCATCACCACACAAAATATATTACGCAAGCGATGGTGAGTGAACCATCAAGCCAAGGCGGTGTCGTGCAGCGAAGAAGGAGGCGAAATAAAGCCATGTAATCAGAAGATAATAAGATAAAAAGGTGTGTGCGTATTAGTATTTGTATACAATACAAATGTTTCAGACATTTTTTAACCAATATTTTTTTTCTTCATTGACAACTTTCTGACCTATCAATTAAAAGTAGTTTCATATGCTTGGAAAAAAGGTATGACTAAAAATGCATTTTTTGTTTAAAAACCAATTTTACTTTATGTCTACCTATGTAAAGTCCATAAATGAATTACTGAACAAAATAATTATGAATTTGAAATTGATGTCAATGTCACAGAGTCAGCCTAATTTATGTAACTCTACACTCCAAATATTCCGATGTGAGTTGGATACCAAATGTTTTACTGATTATTGTAAATATGCATGCTTTTTGTTTTTCGAATAACTGTGATTGTATCAGGATCTCCTGATTCCTATTTGACTAATAAATGACAGGCATTTACCAAAATTGATGTTAGGCGTTGACTGAATGGGACTCAGAATCCAATTGTTTCAAAGTTTTCGTCCTCTATCTAATGGCAATCATATTATGAAAATAGTTGAGTCACGCACACTCTTTACTCAACTTGCTTATTATTTTCCTTCTGCGTTTTTATTTCCACATATTTTTGATCCTTCTTTTTGATCACACTGATTAAATTTTTTTTAGAATCAGATTAATAATATGCTTTTCCTTGAATAATTTTTGGTCGTGTTGACAGATGACATGAAAGCATAATTTGTTACGTGATGACATGACGAAAGCAGGATTCAGGATAATGTGGCAGTAGTGATTTCAGAATTGGTCACACTACTCAATCCTAAAGCAAACGAAAGGCGAAAGATGAACTCATTACAAGACGACATTACTATCTGTCGTGTCGTGTGTCACAAGGTAAAGCAATTGTTCCATTTGTATTTTTATTTGTCTTAGCTGCCTTGTTTTTCATTCTTAAATAGTGCGTAATCACAATTTTGTGCATATGGGACAGTATATTTAAATAATTATGCTACGATGATTGTTCGGCGACAGACAATAAGGTCACATTACGTCAGAAGGTAGGTGGAATAATGCCCCTAAGGAAAATCAAATCTGGTTGGATAAAGAGAAGATCACGATCGAGAAATGACACGGACTGACAGCGGAATTGAAAAGGAGGTTTACAATGAAAAGGTTCACTTATTGACAGAATTCGACAATCAATTTTTATATTGGGTTGACTGCTATGATGGAAAAAACATATTTATTTCCTTGAAA
>VYYJ01002189.1:0-23255 GCA_021029165.1 Cyphoderus albinus | reverse complement strand
TCTCGTCGAGTTCTATCCACATGCCGAATTTCATAAAGATTGGAGTTGCGGGGCTATAAACGTAAAATTCCGGCTAAGTTAGTTAGATCGTTGTACTTTATTAGTTTAGTGTAAAAAAGTAAAAAAGTTTTAGGACGAGATAATGGGGCGTTGCAAAAGAAAAAAAGATATTAAAAAATTTAATTCACTTTTTACGAGGAGGAGCATAGAGTGGTGTGTTATTTAAAGACGTGTACATAATCCAGAAATCTGCATTTTTTTAAAATCAAATGACGACGAGAAAGAGAGAGTAATAATTAATTAATTATGATTATTATTATTATTATTGTAAAATAATATGAAGAAGAAAATTATTTTAATGGTGAAAGGATTCTATATTATATTATATTAAATATAAATATAAAATAATTAATCGAATTTCATGTTGTTTATATAAAACATTTGTACACACAGCAGAACAGAGTTAATGAATTTTAAAAAGAAGAATTTAATTATACGTTCGTTCGTGTGAGACGACGCCATTCTCTTCATACATAACGTGCAAATAAAATTATACGTACGTAAAATAAAAACTATTCTATAATTAACTATAATGCTCTTTATTAGAATAAAATGTATAGGCTTTATCCAAAAAAAAATAATATTTAGCGTTTTAAACATTTTTTTCCAAGTTGTACATTACTTGTAAAACTGTTAAGATTTTTAGATTTTCAGGATAATTATAACTTTTTTTTCTCCAAACAAAAAATAAATGTACATGTAAAAAAGGCAGATTTTTAAGAAAATTGTAAATATATTACTGTGTGGAGCCTATTACTATTATTATGTGCATATTACGTTTCTTCTTCGTGTAATAATGTAATCTCTGTACATATAGAATTTTTAGGTAACAAAAAATAATTAAAACACTTTGTTCAAATTCAGCATATAATAATGATAATGATAATTAAAAGTTAATTAAAATTCAAACGATGATCTACTAAAAAATCCCGTATGTTTCTAGATAAACTTATATATGAATTTTAAAAAGAAAGAAATCCATCCTTTTCATTTTTTTTCTCTGTGTGGGAATCTTTTTCTGTTGTTTTTTTCTGTATGAATAATTACTTAAATCGTAGGCATTTGAAAAGAAAGAAAAAAACTTTTAGAGCAAAGTAATAATTAAAAAATTTTAAAAAAATTCTGTGTAATGATAACGATGATATAGTTCAAAAAAATGAAAGAAGAAGAAAAAAATGTTACTATTACTAGACAGAAGCGGAATTATTATTCTATATTAATAAAAACCTGCTGAAAAATTATCATCGTTTTCAAATGAAAAAGAACGGGTCTTTTGTAGATACTTTTTTTCTGTCATTTTATTCGATTTTCTTTTCGATTTCGAGTCATCATTTTAAAAAATATTTTAACAACTGACAATTTTTTAATACATTTTTGAATTATTTACGATAACGCAATTCCGTTGGATTCTTCAATTAATGATCTTCAGTTCCTTGCCGACTTTGATGAAACCCTTAACCAACTTGTCGATTTGTTCCGGGGTGTGACCTGCCGTGATTTGGACTCTTATACGATCCTTGCCCTTCTGCACGATTGGGTAGCTGAATGCAATCACGTAGCAGCCTTCATCTGCAATTAAGGAATTTTCAACATTTTTCTTGTCTGAGAGCAAAACTCTCTTTTCATGCAAATTCATAACATTTTTATATCTCTTACCCAACATCTTATCGGCCAACTGGTGAGCCTTCTTTGGGTCTCCAATCATCACTGGACAGATCCTGTGCGGAAGTGGAATAAAAAAAGTCATTAAAATTGGTTGTGGGCATACAAGTTGCATAATAATTCATGGAATTTAACGAAAATTTAATTTACGGGTGGCTATCTCCAAGAATGGTGAACCCTGCCTTCGCCATTCCCTCTCTAAACTGCTTCGTGCCCGCAGCCACTTTCTGAGTCAGTTCCGGTGAGTTCAAGATAAGGTCAAATGCCTTGCTCGCACTGGCGACGACGGGAGGCGGAAGTGAATTACTGAACACGTACGTGCGAGCCTTCTGGCGCAGCAGGGTAATGAGCTCCTGGGGACCAGTGGTGTAACCACCCGATGCTCCACCTTGAATTAGAATATAAAATTAAGCGCTTAAATGTTACCGTTATAACACGAAGCAGTTACTCAGAATACTGAATATAATTTGAAATATGCCGACACTCACCGACAGCCTTTCCAAGAGTTGAGTTGATTATGGTGACAGGCTTGGTGCCGTGGTACTCTTCCGTTCCCCTTCCTGTTTTCCCAAATATCCCCGTCCCGTGAGCTTCGTCGAGGAACGTCATGGCGTCATACTTATCTGCGAGTGCCATAATCTCCTTCAGAGGAGCTGAAGTACCGTCCATGGAGAAGACCTTTGTACCATGGTAAAAAAGATCATTTTAAAAGATTTTTATCATTTCGATTTTTTAGAGTCTCATGATTTTACTAATCTCAATATTTTCGTTAAAAATATACCCCATCAGTGACAATGAGTTTCCTCCTGATGTTGTTGCCTGCCTCTTTGAGCTTGGCCTCGAGATCTGCCATGTCCTTGTGCTTGTAGCGATACTTTTTCGCCTTACAGAGTCGCATTCCGTCAATGATTGATGCATGGTTAAGCTCATCCGAAAAAATTGCATCGCGGTCGCCAACGATTTGCTCGAAAAGTCCACCATTTGCGTCAAAGCAACTTGGGTAAAGAATCGCGTCTTCACGATTGTGAAACTTGGCAATCTTCGCCTCCAACTCCTTGTGCAAGTCCTGGGTGCCGCAAATGAAGCGGACGGAGCTGTTCAGAGGTTTTTAATATACAAACAAATTTAATGCAAATTAGACAAATTAATGGGTCAATTCATAAATAACCTCTGGTTATCACGCTTACCTCATGCCGGCGCCGTATTTGTCAAGCGCCTCCTTCCCCGCTTTTATTACTTCCGGGTGGCTCTAAGCGGAAAAATTGAAGTTTTTGCCTTAGACTCTCATCAAATCCAAAAATTTGGACATTATTTAAAATTGAATACTCACCGAGAGCCCGAGGTAATTATTGGCGCAGAAGGTGAGGAGCTTGCCACTTCTCCCTTGAATTGAGACCTCCGGTGCCATTTTTGTCTGAATGACGCGCTCTGTTTTCCACACGCCAGAGTCTTTGATTGCCTACATAAATAACCGAATATTTTTTATCTCAAACTCAGGAATTTTGTTATACTTTGCATAAAATCATCGCAGCATCAGTTTAAAAAAAAACTAAACCTGTAACTCTCCAGCGAGTTCTTTCCTAAACGAAGCGACAGCCTTGCTCGAATAGCTTCGTATACTCGGCGGGTTCATTTTTCTGCTCAGTTGTGAGAACATTTTTTTTCCCGATTAATTTTTCAGATCTCTACCCACTCTGATTGATGGTGGTGGTGATGTTCGGTGCGTGCGTTTCCGGCATGCATTCACTCACAACAACGGGAAATCGAGATGTTATTCATGCATGCACGCAGATCAGAGCTGAGAGGAAAAAAAGAGTTTTCAAAATGTGAATTTTGGCCACGTTAATAAAAAATGCGTTTTTACTTCTTATTTTACTTTATCTATTTTATATGGAAATAACCATAGAGAAGTTCGAAGGACAAAAAAATCTTTCGAGTGGACACACAGAAACAGATTTATCGACCTAACACACAGGCACGAGCACAGGGTTCCACTTACATAACTGTGACTTTTTTGCCCAGAAAAGCATGAAATTAAGAACGGTGTGACGTTACTGTATTATATGGGGGGACACGTGCCACACACAAAGAGAGAGAGAGTCGACATGAAGAGCTTCAGCTACATGTGTCAGTAGTCATTTAATCTGGCTAATGGACTCTATCGATTTTATGAAACAAAGTGTGTTGGGTAATAATAAAAAAGATGAGACGATCAATTGATCCGCTGCGACTGCATAAGAGAAAATATTTAACATGCAATAAAAAAGGAATCAAATAGCTTCTATTATACGTATTATTACAAAGTTATATGAGGATGATTGCGAAAGAGTTTTTTTATTATAATGCGATTTCATTTCATGTCATGATGAGCAAGTTGTATTGTGGATGAGGCAGATCAGAGGAAGACGCATAAGAGAATTAAAGCGAATCATTTCACTTTTCACTTCACCTTCGCTCGCGTAATTATAGTAAGACTGGTTCGATAAAAACAAGACCCTGTGATTATGCAAATTAGTTTTTGAGAACCGAGTAGGATTCTGTTCCTCCTTTTGTGAGACTGGCTGAGATTAGTTTGAAACATGCTGTCTTATTTCTTCCATAATTATTTTAATTAATCTGGTCAGACACATGAGTGAATGTGTAGCAGCAACAGCCGGACAGAGGAGAGAGTCGACATCAAGAATTTTGTTTAATGGACAACCTTTTTGTCGATCGCGTAATAATGATTTTGTTTTGATTGGTTTTCACTCTGGAGGTAGGGCTGGGGCTGGGGCTGCTGGAATTATGTATATGCAAATTAGTGACAGGTATAACAGTTTGGAGTAAGGAAGTAAAAACAAAAATGTGAGCATTTTAAAGACATTTTAAAGAGCATTTTTATGTTCATTTCATTCCCTTCTTGTTCTGGAATTTTCTCAGGAACGATTTGTTTTCTTTTTATTTTCAATTGGATGAAAATCCAACATGACTAAACTACAAAAAAGTCGGTTGAAATAAATACTATTTAAAATCTTTTTGTTTTGTATCTGAAATGACAAAAAAAAACCGTTTTGATTTGTTCAAACTTTTAAATTCAGTTACCTAATAATCGAAAATAAAATGTTGAGAATGTTGTATAAAGTAAAACGGAGTTTTGCACGAGTAAAAATGCGGAATTCACGATAATGTGGAAATAAAAGTTCGCGGAAACTCATTAAACTTGTTTTTTTTAGCGTGATGATAGCACTTTGACGTATAATACGGTTTCTATTAAAAATCTGCTGCTGCTTGCTTCATGCATAGATAGAAATCTCATTAATTTGTTTCATTATGTGGAAAGAAATCATTGTTAATAAATTTTGTTACGGTTCTCTTGTTGGAAGAATCAAAAAATGTTTTTTTTGTGGTGTGTGTCTAAATATCGTGGTGTATTATTGCCGTTAAAGCCTTTTTTTCCTTTTCAGTAAAGAAATCCGTTTTTGGGAAATCGCGGGTTGAAGGTTTTTAGGTGGTTTTCGTTGAGTCGTAAGGCGTCATTATCAACTCTGAGAATTCTTTAATCTGATCAACTCCTCGGACCTCGTGGTCCAGCAAAGGCAGCTTGGTGACGTGGAAGTCCTCGTACAAGTCGGAAATCTGGAAAACGCGAGAAACGCGGGCGTCTTTCATTAATAAGGCGTTTCAAATATGATACGATTGTTTTAGTTCTTTTGTGAAATTCATTAATTTAAATGAAAATTGCTCACCTGATCCAAGTACTTTGCTTGGACTTTACACCTGGCAGCACACATTTTGCAGCCTTGGTCTGCACCTGTGGTGGAGGAAAATAGCAGCTGGTTCACCACCACGTTGTGAGTGTCAATGTTGAATTTGGTCAGCTCCTGGACGAGCCTCTCCGTTTCGAAGACGGACAGGAACTCTGCTATACACACGCACACGAACGTCGTCTTTTCCTGTGAACAGTAACAGCAAGGGTATTTAAAATAATTATGGTTGTCCACAAAATATTAAAATTATAGCTTTTAGCTTTGCCACTCACCGCATCCCTGAACTGCTCGTTGACCTTCTTGATGATGGGTAGGACGTCGTCCAGCTTCCTGGCGAGGTTGTCAGCGTTGAAGTCCATCTGGAGCATTGTGCCGATCTGTTGCATAAAGGGACCGAAAGAGTTTTTCAACTGGATCAGTTTTCCGAGGCCCTTCTCCACCACTTTGGGGAACGAGAGCAGTCTCAGTGTGTGACCTGTAGGCGCCGTGTCGAACACCACCACCGAGAAATTCATGCTTTCCACCAATCTGGTTAACGAAAGAGTGCAAAACATACAACAAAATTGAAAATGAGAACCGGATACCGGATGTCGTTTATTATAACCAGCAGCTTGCTGCGGATTTTAAAAGAGTGTATGAATGATTTGTGAGTTTGCTTCAAAACTGACTTCATAACTTCTGCGTAGCTCATTGCCTCGTCGATCCCGGGAAACGCGTTTAGAACCTCCTGCATAATTGTCTTTGTAGCTCTGACCGCCTGGCCGTCAATGTCGCCGAAATACTCATCAGGTAACTCGTTGTATCCCACGTTCGGGTCAATTTCCATTGCGTAGAGGTTTTCAAATCCCTTCACTTTCGTCGGGACCTTGCTGAATTTCTGATCGAATGCGTCCGAAATGTTGTGAGCGGGGTCTGTCGAGATGATGAGGACACTCTCCCGGACCTTTGCCAGCTGCACCGCCAGACTGCAACTGCAGGATTTAAATAATTAAAAATATTTAACATCGTATAGCCAATTTCTTCGAGACGAAAAACGTTTCCAATATATTCTCACCTCGTAGTCGTTTTCCCGACGCCACCTACGGATATCAATCAAGAGGGAAAAGTATAATTTTATTATGACTTGTTCAACAGAATCAACAGAATAGATGGACGTATTTTTAAAACTTTATTTTAGATCAGTAGTTTTTTAGTTATCCATTTAAATCTTAAATAAAATTGTCACCTTTTCCACCCACAAAGACCCATCTGAGCGACTCCTGGTCGACCACGTTCTTCAGTGATCCTTCGAGGTTGAACTCCTCCATGTCAATGTCGCCCATTTTTTCAGGCACTTTATTTTTCTGCTTTTACAAACTCAGCTGACTGAGTAAAAAATTCGTCCAGCTGCTTTCACTGGAACTCAATCAGTGTCTTTTTTTGGTGATTGATGATTATGATTGATTGAGCGGCTGGACAGGGTCCAGTTTATTTATTTTTTAGCTACAAAACAATTAGCTCATTAGCTGCATTAACTTGATAATTGATTGACGCATGTTTTTTAAAACACTCTTGACACTTTCTGGTGGACGATGGAGCGACGCCAATTTAATTTTTAAACACACACAATTTTTTTGGGAACAATTAAAAAACGGGTTAATTAAAAAAAGTGGTGTCTTTTTCTCTTTCTGGAATACTCGTGTGAATTTTTTTTTGCACTGATTGATGCAATCGCGAATTTTTTGGCTTCCTTTCTGGCAACTTTTGTGGTTTTGGTGGAGTTTCTGCTGACTTGAGTGAGTCAGACAGCAGGAAGCCAGCGAGCCAGCACACGATGACTTGAAATTTGACTTGAGCTGAGCTGTGCAATAATTTCATTATTGCATAAAACTTAAACGGACGAATTTCCCGCGCGTCTCATGATCAAAGGATGTCGCAGGATTTAGTTTTACTTCAATGACGCATAGAATAAAATGAACGAAGTCAATTGAAACGTTGAGTTGAGGACTTGAAAATGTTCGAAAGTGCTCAGTGCTGAATATTTTAGATTTAATTTCAAAATTAATTAAACCACCACGTGTTAATAATAACAATAAAAGTGTATATTAAAATTATTAAATCTATATTTAAAAAATGAAACGCTTTTATTTAGAAATCTGTCTCCTGCATGTTGCTCTTTACTGTGGCTAGAATCGGGGCGATTGCAGCGGCACCGCTTTTCCTTCTCCGCTTGTTGTTCGGGTTCGAGTTTGACCTCTGCTGAGGATGAGGATGAAGAGGTGCATCTCCTCGTACTCCATTTCTACTATTACTACCGCCGGCGCCAGCACCACCTCCATAAAAGTCTGGTCGTCCCTCCTCATCATCAAACGTGTCGTATCCCCTGGGCTTCGTGTCAAAGATGTCCTCGATTTCAGCGGAATCCAAGTTCGCAGTTTCGGGTAACGCAAAAATGACAAACAGGGTACCGAACAGTGCAACAATCGAGTAAACCCAGAACGTTCCATGGGCGTCTAACAAGTCAACCATGTCGAGAAAGACCTTGACGGAGGTGAAGAGCATAAGCTGATTTAATCCGAAAGTTATCGAACAAGCCAGGGAGCGAACGTCGGAGGGCATCATTTCTGGAACCAGGAACCACGGAATGATCCCAAACCCGATACAATACCCACTCATAAATAGCAAAAGGCAGGCCAACGGCACCCATTCGATGTTGATATCTTCAATGTCAAGTGGTGGTGACGGGTTTGTCATTGTGCTGTTTCCGAAGTCTCCTTCCACCTCCTTCAGGAGAAAATAACCTCCAAGGCAAAATGTACTGAAACTCATGAGAAGACCAGAGATGATGAGCAGGGTTTTCCGCCTCATGAACGTGACGAGAAACAGGGCGATCAACGTGGCGAACATTCTGACAAACCCGAGTGCAATCGTCTCTAAATAGTCGTTGATAAAATGGTCAGCATAACGAAATATCATCGTGGCATAGAAGACTATGCAGTATTGACCACAAAATTGTTGCACAAAGAACAGCGCCACTCCGATCCCGAATCTTTTTAAGATCGAGCCGTCACAGATTCTCGAGCATGAGTTCCGCATTGAAAGGTTCCGCTGAGCCAGGCGTCTCTCCTTCAGGTACTGCAGGCGCATGCATTCCTATTAGGGGAAAAGCATAAAAGTTTTTTTTCGAATTGGTGGGAATTGGGGACGCAATCCGAGCCTTTGTTAAATATTTAAGTTTTTTAATACCTGCTGAGCCTCCTCCTCGTCGTTTTTCAGCCATGTGAGGCACTTTGAAAGGAAAAGAAAAAATTATACTAAAAGTCGGCACATATCTTTATTTATCTTTAAAAATTGTGTACCAGCATTAAATTTATTAAACCTTTAAAGCCTCCGGTTGTTGTCCTCGTGAGATGAGCCACACTGGCGACTCGGGAAGAAACACCACATAAATGAAAATGAAAATTGGGAAACCTGCGCAGACAGTGGCAACTCTAAAGATGTCAAGAGATCAAGGAGCTTATTTTATGGGCAATTTACATTAAGTTACAAACAGATTATAATAATTTTTGACTTTACGTTCTCCAGTGCAATGCACTCCCTAAACACCAAACTGATAAAATTCCAAGCGACACCATGAAGGTAGGCAGCGAACCTTTTAAAATAAGCAACAGAAAGAGGGATTTGTTCATAAACGTTTTTAAGGAGTTTAAAAAGTAAATTGATTAATTGTTTAAAACTGTCGAAACCACAACCTGCAATGCCACGGATTTCTGGATCCGAAATCTCGCAGACGTAGACCTGCAAAGTATAAAAACGAAGGTTAAGAAATGTCGTGTATTTCTTCTAAGAAAAAGTTTGCGAATTTTTGTGGCAACCTGAACAGTGACGGAGAAAAAGCCGGAAGCGATCCCAGTGAGCATCCTCCCTAATGATCAATTAAATGAGAATTGCACAAGACACAATTTTAAAATATTTTAAAATATTTTAAAATCTTATTTTTACCCGTGAGCAGATCTGCGAGTTGAGTAGACTGACTGATGATGACCCACCCGATGGAGTACATGACCGAGCTGAGAAGAATAGTCTTTTTCCTCCCTATTGCATCCGCCGTTAATCCGCCCACCAGTGTCCCTACTATGCAGCCGATCGTTATCAGACTCGCTTGTGGAGTGGAATGAAACCAGATTAAAAAAAAATTAAAATCATAAACGATAAACCGAATTCAAGTGAAGTGAATGCAATTTTGAATAGCGAGTGAGTGGTCTTTTTTACCCATCCAAGACATGTCGTCAGCGTTCGCTTCGATTTCACTGTCTTCACTCAGCAGCGTTGGGATTGTAATGGAAGAGAACCCGAGAATGTTGCCTACAGGAAACGGACACGACAAAAATTTTACGGTGAAGTAGTTAGTTAATTGCAACAAAAAATGTTTTTATTTACGCGTTTTTACCTGTAGAGAGTAACGCCATCGTAGCTCCAGCCACTGACAATATCTTAACAATGAAGAAAATGGGAGATTCGATTAAAATTATAAACTTAATGAAACTTTTTTCTCTCTCTAAAACTGAAAGAAAAGAACTTACCTGATTTCTCCTCTCGAGCTCCTGGTGAATTAGCGGAATCACGTCCTTCCTCATCTTGATACTGAAAATCTCTTGCCAGTCAAATTGTGGATCGGGAACTCTTGTGATGTTAGAGGAAACCACCCTGCTGGATGCACTGATTTCCGTCCGACTTTGATTCAAATTCCTAACTTTAAAAAAAGTTACTTTGCCCTTTTAATTATGTATTTTTTTTTATTTTCCAATAAAAAATTTCCAGTACAATTTTTTTGCTATATGCTTTCAAGGGTGTGTGGTGACGACGAGCTCAGTTCTGATTTTTTATATGCATACATGAATGACGATGCTAAGGATTGTATTGGTGAGGGGTTTAAAAAATTAATCCGTTTCACACAGGTGTGCAAAAAGGATTAAACATGAGTGTGTCATCAACCAGCAGGACACAGAAAAAACCCAACTTAAAGTAAAAAGAATACAAAAATGTTGACCGAGGTGGCGTCTTTTGACTTTGACGTAGATGATTCGTGTTTATTTTCCTTTCCCCTTCTCTCTCAAACACGACATCATCGATTTCTTTTTTAAGTGAGGTACAAAATGTACATAACGTATTTAAATACAACCGACAGATACAGATTTCTCTGCTTGACTAACAACTTTTAAATTCTCTTCTAAAACTAAACGATTTAAATTGTTCAAACAGCCCCCCTGCTTCCTTTGAGGCTGCTCCGGTGTCGCTTGAGGAGGAGCCTTTCCCTGGCAGCCTTTTCCCTCCTCCTTCGGAGCCGTTCCTGTTGTTGAGGGTCTAGCGGAGGCGCCTCTACCGGTTCACACGATCTGATCATCTCGCGCAGCTTCTGGAGAGCGTCCGCCATATTCAGGTGCTGCTGGGGTGTGCGGTCCGACGACACTGTCAGGTAACCGTCCTTTGTTATTTGGTTCTTGAACTAATAGAAGTTGAGGAGTTAAAATATTAGTTTTAGAAGTAGTTAGAATTATTTTCAATTTTCTTCTCGGGTATCTTTTACTCGGCGACCTATGGTACGTACCTTCTCGATAAAATTCCGCCTCACAAAATCAGGGATAAAGTCGGCGTCTTCCACCTTGAACTTGAGGTTCACTTTTGAGTTCACTTTGTTCACGTTCTGACCACCCGGGCCACTGCTCCTGCTGAAAGTCACGGTTATTTTGCCTGTCAGGGAAGAAATTAAATTCAACAGGATTTTTAAGGACTGTGTGATTAGTAATGGTGAATCAGCCTGCGATTTCGATTTATTCTTTAAAAACTTACTCATCGGGATGAACCCAGAGAACTTGGTCGGATCGCTCTTTGGTGGCTGTGAATGGTAAAAAAATTCTTTTAACGAAATAAGCCGGCTTGGTTGAATAATTTAATCAATAATTAAATAAGCAGAAGAAACGACATGATTCGTTTTGTCAGTGTTACCGTAGTCATTTTTGCAACGTTGAGTGAGCTCTCCGGGTAGAGTTTGTCCAGTGAGATGGAGCTCTTGAAGCAGAAAGATCGGGCGGGTGTTGGAGGGTGGGGCGGCATTTGGTGGTCGTAGCGGCAAAAGGTTGGTGTCGGTGTAACTGATAACATGGCCACCCCTGATGATCCACCTCCCGTTGATGCATTACTACTGCCAAAGAGTAACCTCGATAAGATGTGGTGGTGGTAGCGGAGTGGGCGCATGGTGGTGGATAATTGTGGTCGTTTGACCTCTTTTTTGGGTGTTTTGTGCAGTACTTTTTCCGGCTTGTTTTGGGTAACTTGGTAAAGAGGCAAGGGACAGAATTTGTAAACAAATTATTTTAACTACAATTTTTGATAACCGTCAGTCACCTTCAGTTTCTTGCCGGATTTGATGTTATCATCACTCACCAACTCACCGGAGATGTGATGTTTTGATGAGCTCGTTCTTCAGCAGACTTCAGCTGAGCTCCTTAGCACACAAGAGAACAAGCAAAGAAAGAATGTGCTCATGGGGTTATTTGATAAAATTCTAACTTCCTTTTCTACCTTTCATTAATGAACTTGAACAAAGTTAACAAATTAAGAATCATGATTTAATTAGCGTGTGTTTTTTAATTATGTGCAATTTTACTATAATAAAGGCTCAACTTTCAACTTTTAACTTTTAAATCGTTTATTCCAAAGAACTTATAACTTTGAAAGACATGTTATTAATTATTTTAATGACATTATTAATTGTAATTGTATTGGTTAATTTTAGTTTTAATTATAGTTAACAGAGTATTTATTATGTTTCCCATTGAAAATCAGATGTTTGTTTTTGACAAATGGGTTAAACAATAAAGATCTAAATTCTATTCTATTCTATATTCTATTCCTACACAGTCTGAGACTCTGAGAAACTTTAAATTATATATCTACCAATTAGAGACCACAGTTCCGGTCCAAAAAGGCAATTAAATTGTTGAACTAATTCGAGTTTTTTCAAAGAAAAAACAAACCGCAGGTAAATAAACAGAATACAAAAAGGAAGTATGTAATGACGTCACGTGTGTGTGTAGTTTTTTATCTGTTTGTGATTACGAGTCTCCTCCCCTTCCCCCAGAGTTCCTTTGCCTCGGCTATAGCGTCAGTGGTTAATTGATAGCAGTTTACGAATTCCAAATCCAGCAAGTATGGGTTACAACTCAACAGTTTAAGACTAGCATTTGAGATCTGGAAATAAACAACAGAATATTTTTAATTAGTCACTATTTAATAGTGAGATGTTTACAAACGACATACAAAAAGATGAAATCATTATTTTATGTTTTACCAATGGACAGTCAATACTCAGACTTTTTAACTGAGGGCATTTCATCAAACCATCTCGGACTCCGACATCAGTTATTCGGGGTGACTGCAGCACAAGTTTGCGTAAATCTGTTATAAAAAGGGAACAAAAGCATTTTATGTAGATTGGAAAATTTCACTGCTAACTATGAATGAAAGTTAAATTTTTTTAATACGTTTGAGATCGGCTAATGACGGCAACTTATTCTTCATTTTCCTCTCCACCTCCTCCTCCTCGTCCTCCTCCATACCTTGCCTTTGACCTTCTTTGTTCTCTCCTTCTGTACTACTACTACTGCCACTTGCTGAAGAAATGATTGCGGCGTCCGTGTAAATTCCATTCGGAATTACGAGTTCCTTTAAATTGGGAAGACCGTTTAAAATGATTCCCAAAGTGTAGTCAGTAAAGTATTCCATGTGCAGTTTTTCGAGCTCAGGGAAGAACGAGACGATTTGACTGTAGAAATCTGGGAACAGGAACCGACCTGCAGACCCCTTCCCTTCGATAATTTTCATACACTTTAGATTACTCTTGTAAACCTGCGTGGAAGCTTCATCATGGAGCGCCACAGATAAGTTCATGTCTATTAAGGTGAGCGTTTCCAACAACGGCATTAAAGACACGAAATGAATTGAGCCATAAAATTTCTTTAACGTGAGGTGCTTCAGGTTGACGAGATTCTCTGCACATGTGAAAGATTCCGGAATGTTGGGCAAGTTGACAAAGTCAATGGACAATTTCTCCAAGCTTTCCTGTTTTGACAAGAACTCATACATGGGCGGAACTCGGAAGCCAGAGAACAATTTAAATGACAAGCTCTTTAACTGTATGTTGGCCGATGCTTCAGACAGAATTTCGAATTCGTCGTGATTTATCGTTGCAGCATTTAGGCATTTCAAATTTTTTAATTTGATGATCGAATTCTTCTTCTCGTTGTTATTATCCGTTTTTAAAATGTCAAACAATTCCTCACAAGACCATTTATACTTGACAGTCTCAATCGCAGGGCTGTGCGTAATTATTTTCCGAAAAACTCGTGACAGTGTTGAAAGAGTTACTGGAGTTAAGACGCTGTTCACTCGACACCTTTTCGTGAAATATTTTAGCTTTGGAAAAACTGTTGTTGTCGTTATTGTTTCTTGTTCTTCGTTACCGCTTTCTCCTACGGAAGGTAGAGGCAGGGTACCCACGACTCCAGAATCTTGATGATATTTGTAAAACGGGTAATTGAAATGGAAACTGGCGTCGTCACATTGAATATCGATGTCGACTCGCTCCAGTTGTGCTGCCAAGAAGCACAAAACGGTCCAAGCTTTCTCTAAATCAATAGGACATGCTCGAAATCTCAGGTCCACAACTGCCACGTTTTTCTTTGCCAAAAATCTCAGCAATTCTTCTGCTAAAATCCAACTTAAAGTTCCCTTTCGATCTCGATCAGTCTTATCATTCTCCTCCGCTTTGTCATCATCATCATGATCATCCTCTGGATTTTGGCTAAAGTAGTAATGGTTCATATCTAACATCAAGGAAATTGAGGTGCCGGTGCCGGCAGAACCAAACATTACGTTTCTAATGGATCGATCAAATCCTCCTCCATTAAAAACATGACCCCACGAGTGCTCATTTAAGAACTCTTCGCACTGCGGCGATGTGAGAGACAATCGCGTTTCCTTCACCATTAATTTTTGGACAGTTGGGAGCCATGTCGTGCAAACTTGACTCGCTGATTTCAGGTCTTTCAGGTCCAGGTAGGAGATAATCTGATGCAAAACCTATTGATACGATGATAAACCGGAAACTCTGATTTATTATTTGGTAAATTCCCAGTGTTAATTAAAAATGAGTTTAAAAAATAAAAGTATTTAAATGGTTTATTAAGTACATGTTCGATATCGAAAAGTGGGTGCAGTTTGTTTTTTTCAACAACATTTTCTTCTCGAACTTGTCCACTACTACTACTCCCGGCGGAGATTATTGCCTCCTCGTTATTTGTGGTGTCTTTAGCAGATTTGGTGATGCAGATCGACTTTGGCCGATTATTAGTTTTCTTCTGATTCTTCTTCTTCTTCTTATTCATTGTTTCAGTAGAGATTAGAGATCGCGATTTCTAAATTAATCACTGAAATGCAATGAACAAAAATGTGGATTTTATAAACTAACTGAACTGACTAACTGTCTGTGCAGAAAAAGAAAAAAAAAGTGATTGAAAAAGCTTTGAGAAAGTCTCTCTGAGCTGAGCCTGACCGAACTGACAATGAGTTTATCGCTTCCTTCCTCCTGCACTTCCACAGCTGTCTTGTCGGTGGACTTCTAGAAAAGTCAGTTGCCGCTGCTGCTGAGTGCTGAGACTTGTGAACTTGTGATGTGATGATGATACACGTGCACCGACGACGCATCTCTAGGTCATAGGTAGAGATAAAGCTAACGATTAAATAATTTAAAATGCATTTTTCAAAACGGAATTTTTATTCAAATCATTTCTTTGTAACGAAAAGATCTTTAAAGCATTTAATCAATAATGACACAAAGAAAATCCAGGCAGAAAACGCAATTTCCAAATGGATAGGATAGGATAAACTTTGTCACAGTCATTTTTTATGCTCATTTTTAAATTATAGAGCTGAACCAATGACGACGGTCCATTCTCGGATGGAGTGCTGGGTCACGATTCCGTTTTTCACGTATGGGTCGCCCGCCACGAATCGCTCTACTTCGTCCTTGGTATCCGATTTGAACACGACGGCAGCAGAGTCTACAGGGTCGGTAAAGGCACCTCCAAGTAGTAACTGACCGCTCTTCACGAAAGATTGGGCGTGGCGGAGGTGCTCATCACGGAATGGAGCTCGTTTCTCCAACACATTGGGAACGTACTTGTATGTGAGGAGGAAGAAACGGGTACGACTGGCCATGATCTCGAAGTTGAGGTCACTTATTGTCACTTTGAACTATTGTTAATGTGGTGAGATGGAGGTCATGCTTTTTGGGACAGGGCCGCAGGGGTCCAACAGCAGGGCTATTTCCTCGCTGACAACTTTTATAGTGTATTATTACGTGAAAAGCTACGATACCATTACATGACAAATGACAGTCTGTTGGCTCTTATCATTACTTAACATCTTAACATCATCTGTGTGTGCTTGTGCTTACGTGACCTTGAACACAAGTCCACAAGCTGCTGTTCACATGTCCACATTGGCTATTGGCTCCTTAATTGTAGCCTGTAGCCTCTGGCTCGATCTGATTGATACTTTTTTCTTTTATACTCAACTTTTTTATATGCGGATGCCGACGCGACAAGCACATTAAAGCTTCACTGTTGAATGATTATTATACTTTTAATCACTCATTATGACACGACCTAAATAAATAAAATTGCAGGTAAAGGTGAAAGTAAAATGTAAAAGTAAAAGTAAAAGTAAAAAGTTCTTATCCAAGTTACTATCTGATGGCTTTATTTAACTTTTTAAAAAATACTTCTGAACTCATTATGTAATCAATAGGACATTGAACATTGAATTTTTATCCTGTAAAAATATTGTTGAAAAACTCGCGTTGATTTATTTACATTTTAAAAGTCCCTAAAACTGCGGATAAAACTGCGGATAAAACTGCGTGTTTAAAAATATTTTGATTTTTCATGAGTTTTATGGCGATTTATTTTGCGAAGGGTAAAATAAGAGAACGTATTTATAACTACCCGAACGGGAGTTTTGTTGTTTGAACGATTTGTTGAGGAACTAGATTGAGTGAGATTAGTATTTACAACTCTTTATATCTAGTAACTCTAAAAACACGAGTTTTAAAAACACTGGCGACTTTTTTACGATTTAAAAAGAACTTAAAAATACGATATGAAACCAAAATTAAGTTAAAATTAAGGGACCGGAAAGCGGGGTATTCTCTTTAGAAGACCGCTACTAATACATATAAAAATAAAAAGACCAAGTTAACGCAGGTACGTATCAGTACTAGCAGTGGAATTCATTGTTGTCTGTACTTTGGAGACTTCTGGTGGAGTTAATCTTCAACAGAAGTTAGTACAGACTCACAGACGTTTTTATGTAGAGTTTCTCTACGGTAGATTCTACCTCCCCGAAGCTGAAAATTTTCCGCTTATCGTCGCCCTGCACCTGCACCACCTACAGCAGCTTGGCCCTCTAGTAGGGGGATCGTTTCCAGAACCTCTGTGGGCAAGAGTCCATCGTAAGCTGCCCTGTACATCAGCTCCCTCTCGGACTGCTCGACGCTGACGTTGTTGGCGAGGGCAAAGACTCTGATCAGGGCTTCAGGAACCATCACGGAACTAATGTAGTGGAGGGGCTAAGAAAAAAATAAGACATTTCTTGATGTCAGTCAATTTAACCGAATTTCCAGCTCCACCTTCAGTAGTTTTATAATCGAATTGTCGTGATTAAATATGTGTTGTTGTTACTTCAAAGTTTCTTATTTACCTCGCCATCGTTGGTCAAGAGGTCGCATTGACCAAGCACTTTTTTCTTGATGACTTCAATCACATAATGCTCCTGACGCTCGTTAAACGGCTCTGCCACGCTCAGTTTGCGCATGTTCTCCTTATGGACACCACATTTCGTGAACTCCTGCAAATATACAAAAATGAAAATGTGACTTGGTGGGGGGATGAGAGTTTGTTTTGATTATCATAGTTTACTTAAAAAAGTAGATTTAGTACTACTGTATTTTATTAACCATCACGTGCTCATAATAAATCCTCACCTCATGACGTTTACTGAATAGTTTTCCGTCACGAATCTGTTGAAGCTCGGAAACAACGTTGATGTTCTCACACAATTTTCCAATTTCAATGGCTGGTATTGAACGAATAACCCTGAGCGAGAAAAAAAATTAGTAATGAATGAAATTAAAATTATTAACGTCACTTAACCTTATATAGACACGGACCGAACAAGTGAATTCGAATTAGACTTGACTGATAAATACCTGCAATGAAATTCGTAAAGTTTTAATTTCTGTTGAAACTGAGGCACACTGGCTCGGACAAACTCGCTCGATTTCGCTAGTTCTTTCATCATACCTGTGAGAAAATAAACAAAAACATAAAATTGCGTCATTGACATTTCCTACCTTAAATATCTTTTTATTATGTTTTTTAAAGGAAAATGCACCAACTACTTACTTGCATGTCTGTCGATATCGTTGCGTTCCTCCTCAAATAACTCATCTGTCTCCTTCTTGGAGTTCTCGTACCTCTCCAGGAGCTGGCTGACTATTTTCAGACTTTCCTCCATTTGGTCACCCATGAGTCGGTTATCTTCATCATTATCACATTTCTTCTTGTTCTTCCCCTTCCGGGAAGCTGTTGCTTTGGTTGATGAGCTGCTTCCCTCTTCCCTTGGTCGGAGCGAGTAGCCCTCCTCCACCACCTCCACCTCCTTATCCTCATCCTCCTCCATCTCCTCGTCCGTATCGGTCAGAGGTTCAGGCTCGGGTGCTGTGAGAAGGTCAATGTCCCGCTGGAACGATTCCCACGCCCCTTGTTGAGCTAAAGGGTCATTAAAAAGCTCCTCAAATTTCGTCTTTTTCTTTGAGGAGGACGATGACCTTAATGAGGAGGACGGAGGTTCCGTATCATGTGTAAGAGGAGCCCCAGGATCTGGTGCCGTGTAGGTTTTGGCAGCGGCGGCTAGTCTGGTCTCACTGCGGGTATTCGCCTTTCTCGGCATTGTATTTAATTTCTAATCTCTCCACTACTGACTGATGGTTAAATTAATTTTAATTAATTATTTATTGTGCTACATTTAATTTAAAAAATAAAATCACGATCAAATCTCAAAAGCAAAACAACTTTTTCCTGTTTTGGTTTTCTTGTTGTGTATGACTCGTGACTCACGAGTCGTGACTCAAGTTGAGTCACTCAACTCAACAAAACAGAAAATCGGAGAGCGAAGAGAAAACAGAGTTCAAAATCCCATTTCCGCGCCATTTTCTTCCACCAATTCTTAGGGGCACTCTGAGTCACATTGAATGCATTGTATTCTCTATACAGACCGTAAACAAAGAAGGAGGCAGTGCCACCTTTGGTGAGTGAGCCAGACTCGTGGCTCGGAGTACGGGAAAAT
Source organism: Cyphoderus albinus (assembly GCA_021029165.1). Taxonomy (NCBI): domain Eukaryota; kingdom Metazoa; phylum Arthropoda; class Collembola; order Entomobryomorpha; family Paronellidae; genus Cyphoderus; species Cyphoderus albinus. Next base: position 4,341 of record VYYJ01002189.1, on the reverse strand, counting down.
ACGGAGCGCTTTGGGTCTTTATTACACACGGCAGCATGCTCCATCCACAAGCCTTCACTTGTTCACTTTCTGTTGTCTGTGTGCATTTGGTACTGTAATCGGAAGAGACTTTTTTAATTGATCAATTTAAAAATTGAAAATTAAATTAAAGAAACTTTACCCATCATCATGAACAGTGGGACGCAGAGTGTCCAGGTTTTTGGGAGAAAGGTGAGTCGCTTCTTGCTATTCTTCAGTGTTTTTTAAAAAGTTTTTACTGACCAACTGTCAACAAGTCAAAGCAAACGCATTTTGTTAATTTCGGTAGTTAATTGTTAATATCTAGTTTTCTAGTTAGTTAAGCTTTTAATTTTAACGGTAGATCAACACCAACCTCATAAACTTCTTGAATTAAAAACTGAAGGATTTGATTTTGTATTTTGTTTTGTTTTTAGAAAACGGCGACGGCAGTCGCGTACTGCAAGAATGGAGCCGGTCTTCTCAAGGTGAACGGACGTCCTCTCGAGCTCGTCGAGCCCAAGATCCTCCAGTTCAAGCTCATGGAACCCATCCTCCTCCTTGGAAAGGTGAGGTGATCGGTTGCTGTGTATATATTTTTAATTTTTATTTTTGGTGAATTGAATTGGTGGCAGGCAGGCAGTGATGTGATTGAATTGAATGGTGGTGGTGCGAAGTAGTCGACGACGAAAAGTAGTTCGTCATTCATGTGTCCAGAGTTTATCGTCAACTATTTCTTCTTTTCTTTTTCTCTGTAGGAGAGGTTCCAGGACGTTGACATCAGGGTTCGTGTGAAGGGAGGTGGTCACGTCGCCCAGATCTATGCTATCCGACAGGCAATTTCCAAAGCTCTGGTCGCTTACTATCAGAAATGTGAGTTATTACAATTAAAGAGAAACTACTTTAAAATATGAGACACAGCAGTTATTAATTCGGTGCCGGTGCCTTTAATGTTCTTTCGTTCTTTGTGTTATCATCAATCATAGACGTTGACGAGGCGAGTAAGAAGGAGATCAAGGACATTCTAGCCCAGTACGACAGGAGTCTTCTGGTCGCTGATCCCAGACGGTGTGAGCCCAAGAAGTTTGGAGGTCCAGGGGCCAGGGCTCGCTACCAGAAATCTTACCGTTAACAAAACAAAAATTATTATTGTTGTTCTCGACCGGAGTTTTTTTCTCTCCTCCATTTTATATATATAATCTTGTCTTTTTAAATTGTGTATTATTATGGTGGGGAAAAAATTGTTTGGGTGGGGAACTGACCTTTAGGGAATTGTTTTTTGGAATAAAAAAGTTCGGATGATGATAGCGTCGGGTTTCTCTAAAAAAATCATTACTTTTTACTGTGTTATTTTCGTAAATTACTCCATCATCTAATCATTTGATTTTTAATGTGTTCATTTCATGTTGCGAATACTGCACATGCTACTAACTAGTATGTAATTAGTCTCATACTAGTAGGTATGCATCATCATCATTAATTCCGAGCATAATTTAATTCACAGTTTCGCTTTAATTTTTGGCGTAAATTGTTTTGACTTTCTGACAACGCCCATTGTCACGGTTTGTATTTTGACTTTTATTCATCGATAAATTGAGTAGTGATTATTATGACGGTGGTCCGTGTGACACCATTAATCATCATGATTGTTTAAAAAAAATATTTCCTTCAACTTCACTGATATGCGGAAAATGAATATTTCCTGGTTTCCTCTCCGGGGCGTCATGCACTATGCCGCGCTCGAGAATACAATAAAAAAGTGTGTGTTATCTCATCTGTCAGGTTCTTTCAGAAGCACGTGATTTTTACAGGCAGACGGAGTTCTTGAACCTTTTTTTTCAGTGCTGTGAGTGCTCGATCCTAAAATATTCTGTGTACCACACCTTTTATTGGATCGGTTATCATTATTTTCTAAACATTTAACGATATCAGTCAACTTCCGTTCCCCTGCAAATCATTCCACACATCTGACAGACGAATGGAGTCGTCCACAAGTGACTCGTCACCAATATTAAACGCTGCTGCTGAAAGTCCTGGGACAGGGACACCGACCACCACCTCAACCGCAACGATAACAATCCGGTTAATCCGGTCGTTCGAGCACCGAAACTGGAAACCACTGGTTTTAAAGGGGTTGCATCTTAACGACATGATCACCACCGCAACCGCAACGATAACAATCCGGTTAATCCGGTCGTTCGAGCACCGAAACTGGAAACCACTGGTTTTAAAGGGGTTGCATCTTAACGACATGACCTGGAAGGACCTGCAGGAAGAGTTGCGTAGGGCGATTGAGTGTCATCAGGGACTGCCGTCGCCGTTCAGGGACCCAACGTTCTACGACGCAGCGAAGGTCGGTTTAAAAAACTGCTTATAAAAGTATCATACATGTGTATTTAATTGATAATAAATGTATTATTTTCTCTATGTAATTTTCTCCCCATTCCCTCCACCCTTATTATTTCAGCTGGAAACCGACCCCAAAACGAACAGAACAAAGTCATCGAACGCACTCATCAATTTTTCGACTGAGGTCGTCGACCTGAGTAATCCCGAGCATCTCTCCAAGTGTTTAACGGTTTCCGGCGTTGCGCATGAGATGGACGTATCGTTTTTTAAGCTTGCTGACTACTTGCGGTATGTGGAGCAGATGACTGAAGACGTGACGCCTGGATTTAGGTTTCAATGAAGCCGTTTCATTCATTCATTTATGGTTTATTGCTGATTGTTAATAATGAGAAAATGATAAATTTTTAAGTATGTTTTGTCTACACAAATATAAATCATTTATGCACGTATTAAACAAAAAAAATTATTTTATTTTAACGATAAAAGTGAGTTTTGATTTTGAGAAATAATTGTTTGATACATCTCCTCGTCTTTAATTGGCATAAATTTGCATTCTTTTTTGTCATTCTCAAAAAAACAATATTACAATGTAAGTGAAGCGGGGCGACATGAGAACTTTAAAAGGTTCAAGAACGGTCGACGAAATAATTAATCGCGATTATGGATGATATGAATCATACAAAACTAAACTAAAATGTTTACGTTGTAAATTAATTATCGCGATCATTTACATAACGTTTATTATTAAACGAAACGTGATAACTAAAAATGTACCCTACAGACATCGTCAGTTTTACTACAATTGAAAACAAAATCGTTGGGTTATATAGTACCAGGGCGTTATTGTTTTTGCTTTTGATTAAAATGAATTGAATTTTGGTTATAAATGATAATCATCAGAATTTGTGATTTTTGATACGCGGTTAACAATAATGGTTATCATGCTTTTTTAATTGATGATATGATGCAAAAGATACACATTTTTTGATAACTTTTGACTTTTATTACAAGTTGATTTGAAACGCCGTTTTCTTCTCTACTTCATTTTGACACGCGTGCGTGATGAAGAAAAACAAAATTGTGTGAATAAAACAAACCGTGTGTGTAATAATAATTATTAAACGATGAGAAGTTTCTTTTTTATTCTTCCTCTCTCTTTCATTCTTTTTAAAATTAAAAGTTAAAACGTATCAATTATATACGGTGCTGAGAAGTTTTAAAGTGTTTTTTAACGCGTTATATATTTTTATAAGATATTAACAATTTTTTTATACGTTTCTTTTTTTCTGGAATAGTGAGTTCCTTGTTTGGAGTGATACAGGGTGGTGAATGGGTGCGGTATTGCTTTTTTTGGGGTGTAGCAGCAGCAGCAAGACACAAGAGGAGGGGTACCATTTTGAGAAATGGCAACTTGTGGCAGTTTTTTTTAACCTCGCCGGAACAAACGAACGAACATTTCAATTTCTTTTTTAAAAACTTGTTTCTTTCCACTACGAGTTGGACCCCGACGCAGAAATGTGGAGTCCGGGCAGCTTGGTCAAAATTGGTGGAAGAGCGTCGTCTTTGATCTCCTCGTTGAGGTAATGGAGAACGTAGTGGAGAACCACGTCGTAGCAGTACTTGTACTCCGTCTATAGTTTCCACACAAAACGTTTTTTTAAACATGCAATTAAATATTTTTAAACAAAATTATAATTGCTGGCATCTCTCTCACCATGTTCTCGATCATCTGGGGCCGATGCCTTCTCACAACCTTGACGGCAGTGAATATGTCCACCTCACCATATGTGATCACCTATTTTTTGTAGAAAGATTCGCTTATATAAATGACTCCATATGAAATGTTGAAAACGTAATAATAAATTGTTAATTACCTGTTCTATGCATGCGTTGGCTGCGCAGTAAACGCCCGACCGGCTATGACCGTCCCTGAAAAAAAAATTTTGATCATGAGCTAACTTTCTTCAAGGTAGTTTTTAAAAATTGAATATCACA
>VYYJ01002188.1:0-21412 GCA_021029165.1 Cyphoderus albinus | reverse complement strand
GTGTATTTTGCTTCTCCAAACGCCCTCTCAGTTGTGGTTTTGAGGATTTGCTTGTTATGCACTAACTCTTCCAAACTACTCGGCCACTGAATGCGAACTCCTTCGGAAATAAATGTGTACAACATGCCTTTGTAACTGTTTCTGAGTATGAACAGGCTCATCCCCCACAACAACCACCACCGAGGAACGTGTCCCAAAGATTGCTCGAATAACTCAGCAACCACGTTAAAAAGTTTTATACTTTTGTCACTAATTCTATTCGATACAATATTCAATGTAATAAATAAAGTGAGCGATAACAATATCAAATACCAAATATGAATATCAAAGGCTTTGGTCAAAACTGCGGCTGTTACACTGGGTCTGATTTGGTACACCGTAAAGCTCAAAACCTGACTGTGCATCATAGGTGGAATAAATTCAACAAATCTTTGTTTGTAGGAACGCTTGTGATTTTCTCCAGTCACCATCACGATGTTAGCAACAAAATTCAGATTTTTTGCTATATTCCATGTGCTTGAGACAAGTGAAAAATTCATTTTTCCTTTTATGATCTCAAGTACGCATTGTGCCAAACTTGGTTGACGCGCCCACCTTTCGATAAGCCCTCCAGTGCCCCCAGGTTTGCAATACTCCAAGTTAATGTCAGTTTGATCCTCTATCGTGTGTAAAGCACCTCCTTGTAGTTTGGAGTTCAGGCTGCGTATTTCATTAATACTACTCCAATCTCCCAAAGACACCACCTTGATGAGTTTTCTCTCACGGATACAGGGAAAGCAAACAATATAACACTGGACCACAGGTTTTCCTACATTGACATAGACAACCAGACCTCGAGCGTAGTATTGTAGCACCAAATCTATGAATCTAGGTAGATAATATGTGTACAAATCGAACAAATTTTCCACATTTCCTCTCTCATATGCCACTAATGCGAAATGGTGTGCCCATTCGTTTTTATATAGGGCTAACAATACTTGTTTTAGTACGTCAATGCAGTAATCAAGGAGCTCCGTGGATGACGGCTTCTTGTGAAGCAACACATGTACCGTGCAACTTGATGATGTGGGTAAATGATACATGTATCCTCCTTCTTGAACTTTTCGAAAAGTAAAAGCAGTGCCAATACTCATTGCGCTCACAATCGCTCCAACGTCATCACGAAAGTCTTCATAGTCAATCGATCCATTGTAGTTGCGCAGTTGCAGTTCTACGTATGCAATATCACACTGTTTTTCTTTATACAGAGCAAACATTGCTCGGAAAGTGTTACTGACAGACTCCGCATTTAACGCAGAACTCCAAATTTTAGATGAAATTAACAACAATCCAGCAACGGTAATGAATAACTTTGTTTGACTCTTCATGGCGAATGAACAATTGGTCTCAAAGTGCACTGTAAATTTCTTCTAAATCAAATGAAAATCAACCAATTGAAAAATAATTCTGGGAGAAAAGGAGATGAAAAATATTTGAATGGAAAATTACAAGTAATGTTGAGTTATTTTGTACGCTTATGGTCCGCTAGATTTCTGGGCTAAGTCTGAAAATCCAGGCAGGTTTTGCTGGCTGTAAAGAATGCCATGCATTGTATAGTACTTACCAAGATTATTATTATCTTCCAAACTAACCTATTTTTTGCTTTTGTTTGTTTCAATAAAGCATTGAATTGTGGCGTGTGCAAAATTATTTTGAAAGTTATTACTTATTAGGAGGATTAAATTAAGCCAATCTAAAATTCAGCTTTACCTACTACAGTATTCCATATAATAATCGCACATATTTTTTTAGTTTTTAAAAAGAATACTTAACCATGGCGTTGTATTACCTGTCTAAATGAAAACAATAAATCGTTCTAACCGTTGATCATAAACATCAAAAGCTTTTCATCCAACATAATTCTGAGAATTTAAATTTGAATAGCGTTTCAATTATCTATGTTTTTAAATTGAATTCAAAAATTGCTCTGAAAATAGTGCTTAATTACCTTTTTATAATTGAACGAAAAGCCAAAACGAGAAAATCAGAAAATTCAATTCCACAATTTGGCTTTGTTGCCTTATAATTTAGAACAATATCATATTGTATCAATTGGATTTTTTTAAACGTTCATATTGTGCGTTCTACAATTACCGGTAAATGGTATCAAATAGAAAGAGCCAATAATCGTTGTATTCAAGCTTTTATTTGTCATTTCCCCTTTCAACTTAATAGTAGAAGTAAAATGTTAATTATTTTAATAATTGCTCCAAAATAAAGTTTTTATTTAATTTGTTTTTCGTATTTTTTTGGGCTACGTTATTGTGATGTGATTCGTGTGCTTTACAAATGCTTTTAATCTGTTTTTGTATTGTGTTTTAAAAAATCCATATTTCACCCATACGTTTCACAATATTTTATGATTTCTATTACAAAATCTGTAACACAAATCTACAAACCGAGTAGAAGAGAAACTAACTGAAAAAGCAAGTAGTCTAACTAAAGTAATGATTTTTTATCAAAGTTGGCCAAAATTCGTATTAATGAGACAAGTAAATGGGAAATTTGATGAACTCTTTATAAAAACGATGAAGGTCAGCGGCGTTGACCCGTCGCCTTAAATCTGAATTGACAAATTTATGATAAACCTGCGAGAGAATTATCCTCTCTTGTTTTTGTAAATTGACTAGTGATGTTGCTGTTGCTGTATATAATTTAACTGTTCCTAGAAAATGTAAAATGGAATACAACATATGTATAATAAACTGAACCATGAATTTACTTCTATTTTCACATTGAGGTGCGTCCTGACACGAAAATGTTTCGTCGAACATATTCGCTCCTTTCTATTATAAATATCCATTTCCAGACGCTGAACTGAACCTATGTTGATCATGTGCGGTCGTCTTCACAAACGTGTCACAAGCGGACCAAAATGCAGTAACTATAAACCTTGAATTCGAATTGGGCAGCAGGAATTTTCACAGGAAAACATTATTTTTAATTTGTGCTTTTACCTAGCTTATGACCAAAGCAGTAGCAGGATCACTTTTCCTAAATTCTCACTATGCCCCACTCCACTGTCACTTGCCACTTGTTGCTAAACTAAATACTAAACTGCAAAGCAAGTTTGGATTAATACACAAGCATGCTTCATTTTATTTCAGTTTGATATGACATAATGTTAGTGATTAGTGATAGATACAATGAATTTAATTAGTTATTGTTTGATTTTTGATCATTTATTGTGAATTTTAAATAAAACATTTATGGAACTTATATTGTTAGTTGCTAGGTAGGTTGTACTCATTAATTGGATAATAAGTTTCGTCAAACAAATACTCATAAAAAGTATGAATGGAAATTAAAATTGTATAATACTTTTGTTTTATATAATAAATTAGAATTATTAACAATTATTATATTTGTTTTATTTATACCTAATCTAACTGAAAAAGCATGGATGACGTACACAACTAAAAAGCTCAAACGGTACGAGAGGTCTCAGATAATTGTTTTTAGAGTTTTATTATTTTTAATTCTGGGTTTGATCTCAAAAATGCATTGATTACAAAATCACACACTAATATCAATATTCTAATATCGTATCTGTTAACCATCGTAGTATATATTAATTAAGCCGTAGTATTTTTGATGCCTTCTGAACCATTTATTTTTTATGGGTTTGGTTAAACATTGCTGCTGAGCTGTGACAACAAGAAGAATGAAACGAATGAAATTAGGAAAGCTGTGGTTCGTCAGCCTGCCTTCCCTGCTACGTTTTGCTGCGTAAGCTGTAAATGTCAAAGTAAATTACATAGCTATGAGCTACTGATTTATTTTACGTCATCCGAAGAACCCTCCGGAGGTCCAAGGATAAGTGAAGACGCTGTCACAGCTGCGCTTTACTTGAAAATGAAAATAGTATGTGTGTTAGAATTGAAAGTGAAACCAGAGATTATGTCATAGCACAACTACGTAAGAGTAAAAAATACAAAAAGAAGGACTCTGGAATTGTAAACGTTGTTCAGGAAAGAAATATGACCAGACTAAGAACAAAGCGGAGTATTGATCCCTCTCCTTCGTCCAAGAAAGAGTGACGATATGATGTGTAAATCCAAAATAAGTCGATTCAACGCAGATTCGAGGAGAAAAAGTAAAGTTCGTTTTTAAGGAATTTATCATTCTAATTTTAAACCAAGCCATAATTAGTCCTGACGACTTTATTGCCTCGGTTTTGTCATTTTGTGTATTGTGTATTAAATGAAAAGCTTCGGTTTGACGACTGATATTACAATCTTTACAGCAGTGGCAGATATCCGGAAAATGGTCACACGTCATCGAAAATTATCTTGATAATTGAGATTTTTGTAGCTTTATCATGTAAAAGAATTTGTGATATGACTCATCGTAGGTTCGTACCAAGACCAACTGATTGCGTCAGCTTCAGTTTGTTTCTTCAAGGTTTGACGATGATATGACAAAGGTATATTTAAATTCAAGCTAGTATACAATGAAGCAGTAGAATAATATATTTTTAATCGACATGGGATTATTTATTTCAACAAATCGCCATTTATTTGTTTTAACAAACTATTTAGAATTTACTTTTTAATATGCATGAGTTTCATAAACTTCATCGTCCTCTATATAACAAAGATGATCAAGAAAATCGTCTATTTATCATGACGTACAATCATGCGTGGACTGAATGAAATGATGACGCATTTTGAGCATCTCAATTTAAAAGTGCTTACTCTGTTTACTAAATGCTTCGTAGTAGTTAGTAAGATTAAGAAAAATGAATAGATGCTTTATGAGTGAATTATATCCGACTGACGTCATAAATAAAGCATAAATAAACATAAAGCGAGAGTAAAGTAAAAGGATACCAAAAAATGCCCTCTGCCATGTTGTGTTTATGTTAACATTCTCGTGCGTATTAAACATAGTTGTACATTTCATTTCTTATGTGATGTGATGACAAGTAAATTGTCCTTTGTTTTTATTAAACTAAAGACTAGTACACAGAGTGTGCACCAAAAAAGTTTCGTTTGGTAAAGGCCTGTGATACATTGGTCCCGCAAGTCCCGCTGTGCATGTATAATAAAGCTAGAAATGATTTAGGCAGGGCTCGAGCTTCGACTCAAATTCATACCTATAAAATGACCAAAGTCAAGAACGAATTTTTCATTCTCTGTCCAGATTTTCTCCAGCCTGCACTTACCCAAGCTGAAGCCAGGAATTTCAGAAAATTAATCAATTTTTGTATCCTGTTAACTCACTTTAAAAACATCTACATACTTTAAAAAAGGTGAGATTCTAGCTGCCAATGTATAATTTATTATTTTGTTTGATATATTTTTTAACAAATTCGGTTGCACGAGTAAAAAATTAAATTATCGTGAAACACTTTTTTTTTGCATTATTCGTTACTGATTTTTGTTTGTTTTATAATATTTATTCTAGTTGTGACGAGTAAGGCACAGACGTCTCGATTCAAGATGTGGCTTCCCAAAATTTGTCTTCTTGCTCTCCTCCTCCTGGTTTTATCCAACAACTTCTCTACACTGACGGAGGTCTCGGCCGGGAGCGACTTCAAGGACAAAGTTGGTGGTTTGTTTGGCAGAGGCGAAGGTGAAAGCGGCAGCAAGTTGAAAAAATGGAAGTCTAAGGCAAAGGGCGCTTTTGAGGATTTCAAAGGCAATGACGACAACGATAGTTCCTCGTCTTCTGAGTCATCAGAAGAATCAGTAACTTCTGGAGCTGGGGCAATCAGCAACAACTCCGGAATGAGTCTTTTTGTGGCAGTCGCAACCTCAGCTTGTTTTGGCTTTATGTTTCTCTTGTAAGTAATTGAAATTGACAAATTATTATAGATTTATTTTCTTTGTGTGTTCAATCAAATGGACAAGAATTTAGTGAATTTTGGTTACAAATTAATGAATTAATTCCTACTTCAAATTTATATCAATAATAGTAGTATGTATACTTAATGAAAAAGAAGTAATAATGGATGGAAATTAATCAGTGTAAATCAGTTTCAGTTCATTTAAAAGATACTTCCTAACTCAACTTTCTAGCTCCGTGTTAAAGTTATACGAAGCACCTAAATAGTTATGTTTAGCAATATTGAGAAAATATTAATATTGTTTCAGTGTTATAACTTGAACAAAATTTCTACTAACAACCAAATTAAAGTACTAAAATAAACACTACGAAAATTTTTAAACTGTGCTAACCTAAATTCATTTAATCATAATTCTTAATCATAATCGAGGTAAAAACTTTCATTCATAACATCATATCACGTTTCATTTGGCTTTTTACTGTATGAGTATAACGAAAATATTTTATGATTTAAAACATTACTGCTAAAAAATTCATACAATTTTATTTATCTCCCCATACAGAAATTATCAATACATTTACTAACTAACAAAAAGTAGCATGATTTTCATTACAATTCGAAGTAACTTAAAAAATATTGAGTTGAGTTTACTAAAATGTTGGGCTTGACTATGCATGGAATTAATGATCAAACTTAAAAGTATGTTCTAATTCACTCATGTCTTCTCCAAGAGTATGCGAATTCTTCCATGATTTTCCCGAATTTTTTCAAGTACTCATATTCAGTACTATTGTTAGGTACTTATTACAATTATTCCAAAGATTTCCAAAGATTAGAAGTAGAACATGGTTCAAAAGTGGAAAAATTATCGATTAAAACAGAAAACGTCTGTCTACTTTGTAAGGAAGGTTCTGGGAAGAAAATGCATTTCAGTGATGAAGTAAAGTGGGCGACTGCAGTTGACACCGTAGGAAAAAGGTAACAGAGAGAATTGAAATTGAACAGGCTCTTATATACCATTATGCCAAGAATGTCTAAGGAATGATACGTTGTGACCTGTAATCGTTTGAAGACCAATGTAAAGACATGCGACAATATTTATACCGCTAACAATTGTAACGGAAAGTTCCAAAGTTTCAAGGAAACAGGGGCCATGAAATTGGCCATGTCCTCAAGGTAAGCAAGTTTTTAGAATCGTCGAAATTTGGGCAAAATAGGTACTTTTGTACAGATAACAAGAAACGTTTGCGTGAAAAATTGCAAATTGGCGGACAAGTGGGTTTATCGCGGTTTGGTTAGGATTTGCATATATTTCTCTTAAATTTTACGCTTTTGTAAGACTTGTTGATATCATCAGATACAATATGTAAATGATTGAAGTTCATTGCAAAACCTCTCTTCCGTACTATTGTAAAAAGTGCGAATATTGTTTTTAAAAAATGGCTGTCATTTTAAAATTAACGACTTCCGGTTAATGCTATTCATTTTAAGTTTTGTAAAACCATTAAAAAATTATTTTAGGCTTAAATGCAAACCAAGCATATAATGAAAATGTTAAACCAATTCGAGGCTAAATCAATTCTGGTTGATATTTGAATCACTTTCACCTTAAAAGGTATATCATTACGTTATTGTGTGATTAAGGGATATGAAAACTTATGTTTACGTTGATGAACTGACGGCAAATTTATTAACCTTCAATTCGAATTAGACAGCAGGAATGGTTTTTGCAATTTTAATATTTAATTCTGCAATTTATTCTGTTTTTTATTTTTATTGTAAGATTTGAAGATTTTAGTTTTAAATTAACATTAAATTAACTTACAAATAAATGAATACGCACCTTAAGTGAATACTTAATTTTAACAAATTAATGAACACATTGCAATTGATTAGAAAAATGTTATTTTTCTATAATGTGCTTTTACCTAGCATATCAACAAGAAAACTGTAGCAAGCTCACTTTTTCTAAACTCTCAACGTCCCCCAGTTTACTTTCTCTTGCCACTTGTTGCTAAACCAAGTCTAAGTCACTCCATATTAAGCAATTTGAGTTTAAATGAATTTGAGGAAAAAAAGATATAAAAGTATTGCGAAAATAAACTAATAAAGAACTTACTTCATTCTGTTCAACATTAAAAATTATTTAAGTAATATGTAATTTAAGCATACTTTGTTGCGAGTCGTTTTTTATTACCAATTAGTGTTAGTTTTTACGCAGGCTACATTTATTAACTAGATAATAAATTTGATCATACAAATACTCATAAAAAGTATAAATGGCACATGAAATTATATACAAAATAACACTCTTTTGTTTTATATAAAACAATTTGTCATATTAATCGTTAGTCTCATGCGATGAATGACAACAAAATGAAAAATATAATTAGATATAAAATTATTTCATTTCTACTGTTAGAATTATTTGTCAATTTGCTTCCTTATGTCATACCAATTTGGCTGTTAAAATTGTATACATGTAATAAACTATTTGTGCTTTAAAACCTGAACAGTGTGCATTTCCTTTAGAATCACAACCCCCAACATAATTGTTGAGATTATTACCGCCAACGAAGAAAACAACATGAAGATAAAAAGTAATCCACTTAAATTTTGTGAATTTTGCTCTTTGGTGTCATCCCAATTTAACCCAATGTCAATTTGTTTTGCCATTGTTGCTGTCACATTGATTTTCAATGGCTCCTGAAGATCCAACTTTGTGCTCACGTTTGCGTTTGTGGCGTCAAATCGTAATTCTGCAACTTGAAATATTTCGCCTGTTTTAAGTAGCCTTCCAACCTTACACTTTAAACCTGGAGAAAACCAAATGCAGTTTTCTGGTTTGCTCATCAATGTGATATTGGACTTCCATGAAATCAGGGCTGCGGGTGCAATAGCGACTCCCTCCAAATTTGATAGGGAAATGTTCAAGAAAAGCACATTTGTGGAATTATTAAATTCAAGGGAAATCTCAGGATGCAGATGAGCAACACAGTTGTCTTCATTTGGACACATTTCTGGTTCGGGCATGACTAGGTTCAATTTCCAACGAAAATTGGGATCACTTTTGTTCAACTCCGGAGCAAGAGAAACTGTTGGAGCTAAAATGTGACTCCAATTTTTAGTGGATTCATCAACCGAGATTTTGGTGAATTGTTTTGCAAACGTGTTGCTTCCAATGTTGTGGAGAAAAAACTCATCTTTGCTGTTAATGTCTACGAAATTCCATTGCTGTAAGCCATCTGTTTCGTTGCAAGTGGCCAATTTTGGAAGCCCTCCGGAAGAAAATTGTGCGGATAAGCACTTATCAAGGCATTGGAATTGAAGGTCAATTTCAGACAAAGTTTGGCATGGCATCCTCAGCATTTTCACGTTTCTGTTTCCACGTTTACTTAATGGATTCACATAAATGATGTCAAAACGTTCAAAGGGTGTTGATGAACGTGGACATTTCTCCATTTCAACATCGACATCCAATGTCGAATTTGTCTGAAGTCGTAGAAGACATATTTTCGTACCCACATTCTGAAGCAGTGAACCAGGAGGGATACACCTTCCTAGGAAGCATCTACCTCTTCCACCGCCAACTTTTTTGCATTTTGAGTTTGACAAAGGACTCATCAGAAAGTTTGGGATATCGCTACCAGTTTTATTGTAAAAACATAGTCTCATTTTACATTCCTCCTGATCAATTCTTGGCGGAGCGAATGCATTTCTATCGCCAGATAAAAGGCGACATTGCTCCTAAATTGTTGGAGGTAGCACAGAATCTAAATCTGGATCTACCAATGGTGTCTCTGCTGGAGTAACTTTCAGACATATTTGTTTTGGTGATCTGAAATAAAAATAAAAATTCACAGTATATATGTATAATATAGAGATAATCTATCATTACTATGAAAAAAGTTATTTATTAATTGTTAAGATACTCACTTAAGAAATTCACTAATATGATGATCGCTGCAAGATGAGAAAAAATGCGACATTTCTGATTCATATAGTCCACGGTTCATTATGAATGGAAGCGTTGTTGTAAGGAGCCCGCACTTTTTGTCATCCTCATGAGGAGCACCAAGCCTAATTTTAAATGTTAAAAAAAATATTTGATTAGATTAAGTTTTAAATATATTGGATTAAATAATTAATGATATCGGTGTGGTTGATTAGTTTATTAATAAACGTACAAGTGGGCAATTTCATGAGCACCGACTTGAAGCATTCCGTCCATAACTACAACGCCGTTGTAAGCAAGGATGTCAGGTGAATCATCGGAAAATGTACAAAAATGTCCTGAAGGTGCTACGCCTAATACCTCATTATGTGTTGGCTCAGTCACAAGAATTGCTACGTTGAACCTTGGAAGCTCATATGATTTTCCGCTGATCCATTTGTGGAAAGGTACGAAGATGTCGATTAGAGAGAAGTTTCCAAAAACGGGGTCTCTTGTATTCTCAATGAAGGCTTGGTTCTCTTTGGACTTGAATCGTAGAAGCAAAAGTTGATTTTTCATTAATATTTAAGTATCTATATTTGGTATTCATTTAAGTCTTACATAATATTTTATTTACCGAAATTAACGTTAGGGAAGTGATAGTAAAATGTATTCTACTAGTCATCTGAAGAGTTCGAAATCGCAAAGTCATATCCCAAAAGTAGGCCGAGAAATATTCCAGAATCCGTTGTCTGTTGTGTCCAAAATTATGGGAGAATTCCACCGAACAGACAAGCGCAATCTCCACAACTTGTGGTCCATGAATATCAACATTTGGAGGGATTTTGTCCGTATTTAGAATCTGCTTGAAGATTTCTATGATACTGTTGGAGGCAGATGCTTTTAACTCTTCGAGATCAATATTATTTTGGTTCGGTGTCTCCGCGTTATTGTCATCGTGTTGAAGTCCTATCCATGTAGTCAAAAATGTCAATTTCTCTGTTTAATTGTAGCAATAGGTAATTGGTAATTTATGCCTGATTTATGTAATACCGCCGAATTACCTTTAACAGAACTGATGGCTGTAATTATGAATAAGCACAACACTGGCAATGTCACCAATCTGCTTGAAGATACAACAAAGCTCCACATTGTAAATTCACATTGGCTGGTAATTATTTAAAAATTATTCAATTACATTCACAAAACTTTTTAAATGGGACTTAAATATTTAATATTAATACGCAATTGAATATTGTACAAATTTAACGTATATTGAAATATAATTGATTAAAAAACACTAACAAAACTTGACTTTGATTTTCTAATAAAAGTGGTAGCGATCCGCAGTTGCAGACGTTTGCATGAACACTGGTCTGGCTGTAAGATTCATTTTTCCAGCTCTGAGTCTCAAAATAAACTTTGGGCATCTTCGATTGTTCGAGTTTGATGCATCTTATCTCCATTTTTTGTCCTGAAATTTTTATGATACGCTCGACATGACTAAGGAAATGAGTCACACAAATGAGAAATAACAGTAGCCGTAGCAAGGTTTTAAAATTGGGTCTCTGATCTCTACCATAAAACATCAATTTTTACTGACGTAATAAGGACTTAGTGAAAGTACACAGCTTTGAGCTATTGATGTATTTTACGTCTTCAGAGGAAACTCCGATGGTCCAGAGTGAAGCGATGAAGCTACCCCTGCTCCGCTTTACTTGAAAATAAATTAGAATTGAGACTGAAACAAGAAATCAAAAGTCGTAATCACGTAAGAGTGAATAGAGATGAAAAGAATGATTTTGGCATTCTAACCATAGTTCAAAACAATGGAAAAAACATGACCAGAGTTGAACTTTGATCCCTACGCTTTGTCCCAAAGAGAGTGACGATGTGATGTGATTTTTGATATATAAATAAGAGTCCAATATGCTTTTAGGAAACCTAAATTTAAATGGTTTCTTCAAGGAAATGACCGTTTATTAAAACCAAGTGAGGATTAGTCCTGCGGAATTTATTGCCTGATTTTTATTGTGCATCGAACAAGAAGATAAATAGAAACAACTTGGTAAGTAATCACGAATTAAATCAAGTCATCGACATGTTTTATATGTAGGTACAATTTTATGCAATGATTTCCAGTCAAAAAATGCTCTCATGCATAAATAAACTCTTTGTATACAGATTTCTGTATTTCTGTATTTCATCAATACTAGCTACTCGTCAGACTGAATGAGGGTGGCTTTCTAATTTTATTGCATCTTTTCCTTTTTCCTAAAATTATTTTGAATGAGTAAGAAGAAAAACGACTTGAACGTCTTTAAATATATAACCAGTTGTTATTAACAACATCTCAAAATTCTGGACTGACCTCTCTGAGTTATTATAATTTGATTTGAATGAAATAACAATTTATTTTTACAAACGGCAATTTTTTTACCATTTCAATGACTAACAATAAACTCTTACAAAATGTATTGCATTTGATGATTACTCGACTAATTATTATTGAAATTGAGCATTAAAATTTGTGATTTACCAATTTGCAATACGTGAACAGGCAATATGAAAACATGGACATAATTACTGAATTTCCATATTATTTAATTATTTACGATTAATTTTGATTGCATTAATTAACATTAAAAACAAATATGATATGCTAAGCTATACTACGTAAACCCAATTTGAACACCGATGTAAAAACCCGTATAGAATCAATTAAACTTTCAAAATCCAGCTTTCACCTAAACCGGAGAAAGTTTGCCAATCTTGCGCGACGGGGGGCTCGCCCTTTCTGTCATTCCAGAGGCCGCTGCCTTGCCTCTTCAGCTTCCTGAGCTCCTCTCTGCTGATGCTGCACAAAAATAAGATAAGAAATAAGATTATTTCAAAACTAGAAAAAATATATAATGTATAAATCTGAACTCGGAAAAAATAAATTACAATATTACAAGTAAAAATGTTTATCGTATTACGAAAACAGCGACTGAATTTGCAAATTTACTTATTCATCACCTACAAATATGCTTAAGGTTGAGGGACCGGCGTCCTTGGATAAACAATTAATTTGACTTTGACAGAAAGAATATCCATCTCAGGCTTTTTGTAATTTTTGTAGACATTTTTCTAACTTTTATTCTGTTAAGCTACTAGATGAAATTACAAAAAAAAAACAAATAAAGAAAAGCAAATTGCGACTGATATTTATTTCATTGCCCACTAAATAGCTTCAGTTGGGTTTTGTAGGAGCAATAACATAATATGAAATGAACTATGATTTTAGTGTTTTATTTTATGTTTTGCGAAAAACAGTCAGACTGTGACCTTTGCTGGCCCTGTTAACTCGTACACAATCTTACGAAGAACTATGTAAATATAAACCTATGTCTTATAAAAATGGAATGAGTCTTCAATGTCTATCCAGCTTAAATCGCTTCTCTCGCTGCACCCCATTCTACAAAGTTGGTGACGAAGAACGAAGATTACCAAGTAAATATTGTTGAATACTACAAACCTTTTTATTGTTCATTTTCGTACCTATATCTCAGAACCTTTTGACCCTGCATTTTTGTAGTCACGGACCATTAAACCGTGGGTTGAACTTGAGCCGTCGTGACCAAAAAAGAGCGATTGTTAAGTATGAAGCTACCGGATATTTAGGAATGAATTTGTTGTGTCGTCGTCCATCCATTAAGTACGTGGGACGACATGGTTTCACATCAAACGTTAGGGGTTTGAATCAACGCAAATTGTATTTATATATAATAAGAATATTTATGTTTTTGAAGTGAGAAATCGCAGGCAATTGCTAGTATCATTTACAACATGAGGATGAAACTTACTATTTATTATTATTATTTGGTGGTGATACATATGCCATTTTCTACGTAGCCTTATAACAAAGTTTCATTTTCATGAGTTAAAACTGTTTAGTTTTAAACCAGTCATCGCACAGCTCGTTGTAAAAAAGGTACCATTTTATTCTCTCCGGTTGGGTTTACAATACATTAACTATTAATTGTATAATCAATAAAGAGCATACCAAAAAGGCTAATGTCAATGTCACGTCACATAATATTTAAAATTCTACTAATGCATCATATATAACATATATAGTCCCTTGTATAACGTCCAAAAACATTATCAGTGACAAAAGTTGATAATCAATTTTCAATAAAATTATACTTGTCTGAATTGACGTTCGACTGAAAAAGGGTTTGACAAAGGCGAATAGCGAACAAAACGCTTACATCAAGTTAAATCATAACTATAGAAAAGTAAAGCGAAACCTGAAAAAAAAAGAATTACCTCCCCATTGCAATTTAATATTTTGTTCAATTCCACTTGCTGTAAGAGAATGTAAATGGTGAATATTTAGTTTTTAAACATGGACCACTGAATGTCAATTTTCAACCATCAAACATACATCATGACAACCTAAGTTTAGTTTCTCTAACCGAACCCGTCATTTTTCATTCACCCTCCTAAATAATGTACCGCTGAAGTATGTATTTTTTTATACCTTTGAAACATTTATGAAACATGACACCTGAACAGGGTAGGAAATTTCCCGGGGATTTTGGTTTTGCTCCCCACCCCGGGGATTTTCGGGGATTTTGGGGAAATTGGGGAAATTTGGGATTTTGGGGAAATTGGGGAAATTTGGAATTTTTAATGAATATGCTTGGGTAAACAATTACCAATTACTTAATACCAATTTCCCCAATTTCCCCAAAATCCCCAAAATCCCCAAAATCCCAGTCCCCAAAATCCCAGTACCTTGCACCTGAAAGAGGCATAGCAAAAACTATTTTATTATAGATAGCGACAAACATGTTTAGTGACATCCTACATTTTGGAACACAAAGATAGACATTTCTTAACCAAACAAAGGTTTTGGTTAAAGCTGCAGCACTGCTACAACTTTTCTCCGACGTGGAAAAAAAATCTGTTTATTTTTGAAGATGAGTTCAGAAACATCAATACTGTGCAAAAAATTTATCGCCGCGTATCTGCCTTTCTGCAGATACCAATTCAGCACGACTTTTCGGTGCCACCGTGCGACAAATGAAATCTACGTGGAAAAGTCGGCAAAATTCCTTCGCCTGTACAAAGCTCGATAGGGATTTGCTTACTTGATGCATTTATTTTCAATATTCCAAACCGTGAAATACCACAATCAAAATGTGGCACTGGGAATCGACGACTCTGCTACGATTCTGCAGGTCATTTACATACTCGGATCTGTGCTCGCGTTTTGCCTGGTCACGACGAGTCACATTCACAAACGGAATGAACTAATGGACCTGCACAATGCGGGAATTCGCCTGGAAAAGCAGATTGGGGCAATGAGACACAAATCGGGACTTAGAAATGCTCCAAAGGACAAAGATCACATGACTTGTAAAATTGTGCTTTGGAACACTGCCACAAACATGGTAATCGTGAACGTGGGCCGCTTCATGGTAACCTTGCGATTTCCCTGTGTACCTGACCTCTCGGGGTCACTATTGATTTCCGAGTGCCGGACCGGAATCGAGAATGTTTATTCGACTCTCGTCAAGATTTGCGTGGTGCTGCTCAATTTCCTCATCTTGTCCGGCCTCTACTTGGAGCTTAACTCGGAAATCATTTGCTTCACATACATACCCTGTGTGCATATGAATCGCTACATTCATGTTCTCCGAAGGTTTGGCAAATAAAATTCTGAAAATTGAAAAATCAGAAGTAAAAAATGTTAAATATCCCAATTCGAACAGAATATTATTTATTTTGTAGGATCATGATGCAAGTATCAGAGGGAGCGGAGAAAAAGTTCATCCGAGACATAATTCTATCATTTCGCCAGATGCAGCTGCTCCTAACTTGCTTCAACGATGTTCATCAATCGGACGGAATTTTAGTTGGCCTCTGTCAGACCCTGCTCTGTGTGACCATCTGCATGTTTGCGATCATCAGCTTTCACTCGAAAATGGTTTTTGCACAAATTCAGTTTTTTGTTTCTGCAGAATTCCAAGGGCTGCTTGTCATGATGTTGGTGTACGGGGTTCTGGGGAAAGTGTTTGCGAATTCGGAGGAGTTGATGAGGAGCGTGAAGAGTAACGTAGCTCTGCAGAGGGATCGCTGGTTCCGGAGGGTCTTCAGGTCTTGGCCGATTCTCAGGGTGAGGATGGGACAGGTCAATTACTTCGACTGGTTGACCTCTTTCACGTTCCTGGATTTCTGCATTGGATGGACACTGAATGCTTTGCTGCTGGGTTAAAAGTCCCAAATCATCCTTAATTTCACTGAATTCACATTCTTTTTTTTCAGTTTGAACAATTTCCAACTGAAAACTTTGTTGCACCAAATGTCTCCTTTCTCAGTTTGAGTCGCTCCCTCCCAAACCCAAAGACTTTCTTTACAAATTGTGAATGGTAATTTCTTATAAATTGACAAGCATGAATACTTTATAATGATAAGTGATAAATGATGGTTAAATGATGAACCCAAAGATTTGAAAATTTTCCAATTGAAACTGCCCATTTTGAAATATTAATTCCAATTCACAATTAACCATTTTTGTAACAAAATGTAAGCACAATTATTAGATGCATATAGAAAAATTAGACGTTCACGTTACTCATAAGTTATGACCAAATGAGCAGCACTAGCAGCAGGCTCACTTTTTTTAAATTCTCATCTTCCCCCAGTTCACTGTCACTTGTCACTTGTTGCTAAACTAAATTATAAATTGTTAATCTGTAACGTAACCCATGTCCAGGTCAATCAACATTAAGCGATTTTATTTTGAATGCGTTTGAGAAAAGTATATAAAAGTAATGATTAAAATAAAATCATAATAAGAAGACTACTTTTGGTTATGCATTTCTAGCATGTATTTCAGCTTCACGTATTATATGTCAGTGTCAGTACTAAGATGAACTTAATTAGATAGATATTGTTTTTGATCTACACAAAACCTGGATATATTCTTTTCTGTTAAGTCATTGACTGACGCATTTTGGCATTTTGGTACTAAATAAAATTTTGGTAAGCAATAAAAAAGACAATCGTGAACTTGAATCATGATCATGGATTTCTTTATTCCTTTTAGCTGTAGCTTAAGCAAACCAATGCTTTTATGAAGCTCAAAAAATATTAAATATTTTGAGTTAAATTCTAAAGAAGAAGCGAAGATCGGGACTCCGTGGTACTGATGTTATAAACCAAAAGCAAGGCAGAAATAGGAATGTGAAACAACTGAAATTGGAAAAATTCAGTTTGGAGGGTTGTCTTGTATATTTCTCTAGGATTTCACTTGGTGTAATAAAACAAAACAAAAAAGGTCCTTGCTCTGGTCCCACGCAGTCTCAAACACTTACCAAAGGAAAAGGAGAGGAAAAAGTTTCCCAACTTTAAAAAAACCATACATCATTGTTTGAATGAAACACAATGAGGGTTTAACTTTTTACACTAACTAGTTTTATTGCATGCCGAAAACGTGCGTGTGAAATTAATGAGAATAGTCGAGTGATTCCCCGTGCATTGTATTAAGCCACATTCGTTTGCCTCATTTTTAGGAATGCAGATGCATTTCGGTCTCGAGATAACAGACGACATTGCTCCTCAATGGATGGAGGCAAGACAGAGTTGAAATCTGGATCAATCAGTGACATCGTCCAAGATTTCGTTTTCAAACATTTTGAGTTCTCAGAACTGAAACTAATAAAATAATGGAATGTATGAATTTAAATTGTAATTAGGTTAGAGATTTTAATTTTCCACGTTTATTATAATAATATGGAACAGGGGAAAATAAGTTGAAGAACTAAAAAAATATTCTAATATACATATATTTAATATAATTCCTGTAAACTGCCCCACTTTCAGATTGAGTTATTTATCGACAAGTACTCTTTGCTTAATATAATGTGACTAACCATAATTTTTTGTTAGACTCGAATACTCTGAAAATGGTCGGAAGCAAGCAGAAGTCTATCTTGCACAATCGTTGCTAATCTCTACAAGTCTTTTTTCTATTTCATGGCCTACAAAATTCCACTCTCATTTTTACATTGAATGTGAAACTGAATTAGTCGGGGGCAAACATATTGTGTAAAAACTGTTCAAAAAATAACACATTCAACAGCCCTTCGTAAAATCATTCAATCATTTCAGTTTACTAATGTTAGTAATAATAGTAATTTGTAACTTATATTATATTTATGAGATTTATAAACGACAATTTTAAATACACCATATTCCAACAATCACTGGAGATTACAGTAATGAAAGTAACATACGTATTTCTAAAGAATAAACCGTTAAACATCGTAGAATACAAGAAATAATCCGCAGTATTTTTTGATATTACTGGAGTCTCTCAGGACATAGCACACTAGAATCGACATATACACGTCAAATCTATCTATGCAAATATATCGAAGAAGAAATTAAATGCGGTCTGTGTGAATTATAATGATATAAAAAAGAGTAGCCACGGCATTTCACTACAGTGAATATGATTTAGGATATATAAATTCAACTACTATTTATAACAATATGTAGATAGTTACGAATTATTTCAAATGATTTATTTGTTAATTCAATTAATTACTACAACTAATACATTGTCACAAATCATATAAAGTAAGGAATTTTATTACTTATATTAAAACTAGTAGAAATATGTATTTATATATTTGACAAACTCGTACCAGAAACTCGTATCTACTTACTCTATTACTTTGATATATGTATCTTTCATTTCTTATATCTTTCTATATTTCTATATATCTTTCATCACTAAAAATATCCATGTGTGTATTGAGTTATATCTACAAAGCCTGGCATATGTGATTTAGGTATATGTATAGCTATGACAAAGTGCTCGAAACTAATTAAACCATGCCGATATAATATAATATTTAACAGTTTGTAAGCAATGGTTGATTATTTCTAGACGAAAAACCAGGAAGAGAAACCTAAAGATTCCAACTCAACCAACCGAGGAGCTATCTCGGAAGGATTTGCACTCTATAAAAATTAAATATGATGGACGATATACTTTCATGACAACATTATCATATTATTTCGATTACCACAGTTTTTATCTACCTACTGTTTAGGTACGGTTTATTGATTTTTTGTAGATAGTTTTAACATTCAACATTTTCTTTTACATACATTTAAAATTACCAATATTTTCAATTTCAATTTTTGTAAAACCGAAAAAACAATACCAAAGCAGCAGTAGCAGGCTCGTCACTTTTCCTAAATTCTCACTTTCCCCCGGTTCACTGTCACTTGCAACTTGTTGCTAAACTAAATAAGCCAAGTCCAGCTCAATCAATCAATATTAGGCAATCTGAGTTTAAATGAGTTTGTGAAAAAAGATATAAAAGTAATGATCAAAATCATAACAAGTAGACTAAGTTTTGAGTTATTTCAGCTTGTGACATGTCAGCAATAAAATGCACTTTATTACATAGACATTGTTTGATCTACACAAAACTTGGGTATATTTTTTTCTTACTTTTACTTTCGATGTCATGGACTGATGCGTAAGTTTGAATCATAATGATTTTCCCTTTGGCTTAAGCTAAAGTAAAAATGTGTTTTGAAGCTCAAAGAATTTTGAATTAAATTATAGTGAAGAAGCGAAGATCCAAACTCCCGTAGTACTGCTCTTATGAACCAAAAGCAAGGCAAAAAAGGAATGCGAAACAACTGAAATGAGAAAATTTGAGCTTAGAGGATTTTCTTTAATGTATTTTTCTCTCAGGTTTCACTTGCAATAAAACAAAACCAAAAAGGTCCTTGCTCTGGCCCCACGCAGTCTCAAATACTTACCGAAGAAAAGGGAGAGGAAAAAAAGTTCCCAATTTTTTAAAACAAAACTATCATTTTCTGAAACCCAAGGGTTTAGCATTACACAAACTGGTTTTATTGCATTCAAAAAAACCTGCATGTGAAAATAAAAGCAATGGGTAATAAATTTTTCTAGGACTAACATCTGACTAACATTTTCATCATAAAAATCACCTTTGTATTAAATATGTATGCATTGATGATATTTACATTTTGTTTGTATTTTGTAAGTTTGTATGATTTTATTACGTTTTGATATGAAACTAATCGTAAGTCTGGTACATATTACTACAACGTCAATTTCTGATTGTGAGTTGATTTGATGTCTGATGAAAACTAATTAAAAATCCAGTTTTTACCTTTACACTGTATTTAGAAATTATTTTAAGTTCATCCATCATCAATCTCATCTTCGAGCATCAAACATCTTGACGGATTGAGTATTGTATCAGTGGAAAAAAACGTGTCAAAAACCGTTTTGTGGTTTGTGAGAAAACGTTGTTTGAGACGACGGTCGGACGAGAAAAATCGCATTTATATGTTGATGCATGCAGAAAAAATGCAAAAATGGCGACTCATTTTTGAGCTTATCATTTACAATTATTTTAGTAGATCTTTGTTTTATTGCAGTGGGAGAATTAGGCTGGTGTAAAGAATTTTCTTAATATCGTATCAAAGAAACCATTGTATAATACTGGTCCCTCAAGAAACCTATTTTTATCTTAATCGTCAGATTAGGCTGAAAATGTTTGCTACAAAAACTGCAAGCATCGGCAGTTTTTGTTTCAGACCAATTCTTGAAAATACGTCATCAAGAAATGTAATGTACGTATAAAAAACAAATAGAACATGAGATGAAATCATCTTGGAAGAAAATAATAACATAACTTGGTTGGGCCTGCTGCCTATCATGCTGTGCTTTGCATTTTATGTTGGTATTTATTTATGCTAGCATGAAAGATAATGTGGAAAGAAATCATAACTTTCCTTAATTATTAAAACTCCAACAAAAATCATCAGCAATAAAATAAAATGAAGGTAATTTAATCTACGTCGATTTCATCGTCATTCTGTAATTTTCCGGCTCCAGTAGGACGGAGTTACCACCCTGAACATTGATTGTTAATTACTACGTTCGGTGAGAAAGATTTGAATCCTCTGCTGAACAAAAGCTGTCGCTTCAGGTCAACGCAGTCTGGGTCGGACATGAAAGAGTGCAACAGTGCAAGAGAAGAAATGAAAATTCGTAAACACCTTATGTAAACTTTTTTGATTATTTGAAGCATTAAATAAAAAGTAAGACGATTCATGGTAAGAAAATAAACTCATTTTAGACCCGTATTATGAATGGTTTAGTAATTGCAGTTTGATGTCAGCAGCAATAAAATGTTTTAATTGATATTTGTTTGACAATTTGTAAAGTGCAGTGAAATTAGTCTCTCTTTATTAATTCCTTGTTTAACTTAATTGTGCGCAACGTTAAACACAAAGATTATGTATTAGTTTATGTTCATTTGGTAAAGTATATTTTGCTTTGGTAGAAGTCATTTTATTACCCATTATGAATTCTAAGAAACAAATAGTCATAAAAGTAAGTAAAGTGTTTTAGATAAAACTGGGATCCAATATGAGAAAAACGTTTAAAAAATTGCTCTGCAACTTCTGCAAAACCCATCAACAAACTCATTCCCAACCAAACCACGCACAATAAAAAATTCGACAATCACTTTCGTAGTAATGAGCAGCGCAATTTTTTGGAGCTAGGGTTCAACAAATTGTATAAAACTGTTCAA